>OU696696.1:276172415-276394637 GCA_916050605.2 Platycheirus albimanus | reverse complement strand
CATATTGCAAATTTTTTTTTTTCTGTATGAAAATTTTGAGATTTGTAAGGAAAATACATTTTTAAAATACAACAAACTGTTTTTGAATAAACCACAAACTAAAAAAAATTAATTTTGTTTAAAGTCAAACAAATCGAAATCGTTGAGCCTTTTTTGAGAAAAATTAGTGCTTCATTTCATTGATCCATCGCTCGTCGAAATCTCGAGGTCATTATCCGCATATACTCTTCTGCTTCTTCAAGAAGTTCGACAAGTTGGAGATCGTTTGTGTATGAACATAAAACCTTGTCTTCCTGAAGCCAGAATCTGCAGGACTGCAGCACATCCCTTGCTGAATTTGCAGGAGATTTCCAAGCAATTATATCTTCTACAGGCAAAACAAATGAAGTCGCCAATAAAAGCCCACTCAAATAAATATTAAAATACATATTACCTTCAGTTTAGACTAGAGGGGAGTTTCCCAAAATTATGGCTTACACTCTTACACAAAATTATTTAAAGTCCACACCATCGATATTGAAAAAATAATAATGAAAAGTTTTAAAACAAAATTTTAATGTGTGAAAAAGTCACTAGTGGCGGCAAAAATTTGGTGTACCCCGGGCGGGCCCAACCCACTCTTCGCAATTGGATATGAATCCGCTAGCTCGGAAAGTATCTCAACTTAAATTTTCAAGCGGTGTTTTTCTAAGCTGACTAATCCAATGCTTTTCCATCTATGCTATTCTACAGGCCTCTTTCCGAGTGGACTGGGCATCTTTGTCCCGCCCTTACTCAAAAGCGGCGTTTCAAAATCCGCAGACTACGGACCAACTACAGTCAAGGTTTTCAAGGTCATGAAAAACTTGGAAAATTTATCAGATTAAGAAACATATTGAGAAAGAGAAACTTCTTAATGACCGTCAGAATGCTTTTCGTATAGCAAATAGATCCACTGGTGGTATGATGGTATATCGAACTGAATAAAATAAGTTAACTCCGCTAACCATCAATATTGTTTTTATGTTATTTTATAATGTTATATTACAGTGAAAAACATTAAATTTTGTGAGTATTACTTGCACATAAACATCTTGTGTATGAAATCAAAACGTTTGATTTTGGTCGTGGCTAACGCCCATTTTTCATTAGAAACTATAAAAACAAAATTTTTTGTAAATAAACGGTATTTAAATTGAATCCGCAAGCCAAAATTTTGCGTCTCTTAATAGAAACTAAAAAGTTTGTGTATGAAACTTAGTCTGCAAAATTTAAGGTACTTCCAATATTCAATTTAAACCTTTTTCCTTCCGTTCGTTATTTGAAAAATATAGCTCTACATTTTCTTGTGTAAAGTTTTTTCAATACGCCTACTTTTAAAGGCGTGATTTTGATAAAATACATACAAACTACTCGATTCAGCTGTAGTTTTACACATATGCCTAAATACTAATCAAAGCTCGGTTAATGCTTCAAATTTTTAAGACACGCCTACCTTTAAGGGGCGTTTCCGTCAAAAGTCGTATAACACATTAATTTTTTTAACGTTTTTTAACTATCGGTCGCAGTTTTGAAGTAAACAGATGAACACTTGGATTTATATTCCTTTTTTACGTAGCAGAGTGTGGTCCAATAATTGTTAAAAACACCCATAATCGCTATTTCCATTCAAAATCTAATTTTTCAAAATTTAAGTTTTGTCTTGTTTTGTTCAAATCGATCTGCAAGAATAAAATTGAATGTCGCTGAGCTCACACCAATTGCCTTGGCAATAAAACGTTTTAACTTTGGGCGTGGCGTACGCCTTTTTTATTGTGCCAGCAGCCAGCACTAATTGAACATCACACCACACAAAATTAATGTTTGTATTGAATTTTTGTCTGTCTGCTAAAGAAAAATTTTGTTTCTGAAACTGAAACATCGGCTGGCTGCGGGAGGCAGATGCATACAAATTCAAAAATACAGTACGTTCTCGATTAACGCAACTCTCGATTCACGCAACTCCTCGATTTTCGCAACAGCTGAATTTATGTCATTGTTGACGCAGCAATCGCAACTCTTCAAAAAAAATTGACTCAATAAGTGCAACTTTTGTTTTTATATGCATATGCAAGCCCAATTTTGAGATTCCTGTTCTTAAAATAAAGACTGAAACTGCAATACAAGCTTTCACCAGAGCACTTCGCCCCTATTAAACAAATATTCAGTCTTCAAAAACTGCGCAAGAAATGGCGATTTTAAAAAATGTAAAAATCCAAAAAATCCAAACAAAAATGTCCAATTTTTTCCAAAGAAAGTAATTATTGCTATAAAGAGAACTAAAGATAATCCCCCTATTATGGTATCCGTTCGGAGAATCCTCCGTATTTTATAGGTGCTGTTTTTTCGATTTTTGCTTTGCATCTAGCGTTTAGCTTACAAAAAATTTACTCGGTAATTGCAACAACCTTGGTCATTGCAACCACCCTTGTTTTAATTAGTTGCGATAATCGAGAATGCACTGTATAGGGAATAGAGTATCCAACAGTTCGTTGCAAACGTACTGTATCTCTAGCTTATGTTTTTTTTATTAAATGTTATATTTATTATTTTGTTTTGGAACATTTGGTATCTAACAAAAATTTTAACAAGGTGGGCAAAAAGAAATCACACTATTGGAAGATGCTCTTATTTTTGCAAATGGCCGCCAATGTCAAATCTGTTTTGTCATTTGTGGACTAGACATATGCATAGAATACAAGTGAACAAGCCATAGAACGATACATGAACCGACATGAACCGATATTCTGAAGACGGCGTTCCCGAGTCGCCTCATTAATCGTTTTGGCGATTTGCACTGGCCCGCAAGATCACCCGATTTAACCGTTTCAGACTTTTTTTGTGGAATTTTTTGAAGTCCCGTGCTTATGTGAACAAGCCCGAGACTCTGGAAGCCCTCAAGGACAATATTCGACACGAGTGCGAGAATCTGTCGCCCGAAGTTCTCGCTGAAGGGATAAAAAATGCCATAAAACGAGCAATCAATTGTGACGGCGCGCATTTGGCCGATATCATTTTCTCGACTTGACCAATACAATTCTTAAGGTTCAAATAAACATAATCAAAAAACAGAATCGAAGTTTTTCATTTAGATAAAAAAAAGAGAGCCAAACAACTTCGGATGGATGACTTCTTTCGGCCCACCCTGTATAAAGCGCAGAATTTATAAATCTTGGAAGATGAGATGTAAAAACGCAACAGGATCACAAATTATTTTATTCGAGTAGGTATCAGCAATTTTTGTGTTATTCAAACTTTGATCATATTTGACTTGTAAATAAACGGCATTATACAAATCGTGTCCTTAATATTTTCTTAAAAACGCACTTCAAAAACTAACTAGCTCCTAATTCGTAGGTCCTCAAAAGGTTTTTTCAAAAGAAATCCCCCACAACAGTTTTTATAGCGTAATTTGACTAAGAATAAAATTAAAGGAGGAAACTCGCAGGTGCAACAAGCAATGTTAAGATTGTTCTAATTATACAAGAACTCACTTTCTATACCAAATGCATGTTACCTATTAACCGAGAAACACACATTTAGCATCATGTTGTTCCCAAGAATTTCTCCAGCAAAACTTAAACGCGCCCTTTTTATTCCTTTTTGCCTCGTAAGTCGTAATCGTAAGCCTTTCGTGGAGCAGCAACAATTACCCATAAAGTTGTTAACAAGTGTCTGTGCAACGTTCTTTCAGTTAGAATCCTTTACGATAACTTTTTTTTTTTTTTCTTCAAACGGTGCAATGGTTCGAGTTGTTTGAATTCAAAAGGATATTTTCCTGCAACTCGCTCCGCTGCTGATACAGGAATAGGACGTGCTTCCTCCGGCAATTTATTATAGTCTTCAGTACAACAATCGGGTAAGGCACAAAGAAAAATGCTAAGGGAATGTATAGTTGCGTTATAAAACTGTAGCTGTACCATGAATATACATGTATCTATGTGGTGATAATAATGACGATATTGCAACTGCTGCAGTTGGCAATGCACATCACAACGCGCCACCGGGGAAGAACCAAATATATGGACGAACCTGGTTTTTATTTTTGTGCAATCTTCAACGGGATGGGTATTCATTTTCTTTGCGGGCGCGTATATAAGTTTTAATTAAAGAAATTATGAAATTTTTATCCCAAAGATCCCTTCCATCCGTTATGTGCTCGTTGAAGCTGCTAGTTGAAAATGTCGGCGAAACTTTAGAGAACCAACTAAGGAGACAGCGAATGAAATTATTCACACACACTTAGTACATATACATGTAAAGGAAAAAAAATCCTTAAAACATAACATACACATGCCATACAACAGCAACAACAACCAAAAAAAAAGAAAGAGTAGAATATTTTAAATTTAAGAGAAAGCAGAAAAAGTGTTTAATTATTAAAGTTGAAAATTGAAGGGCTTGGGAAAACGTTTGTATACTTGTACCATGCCAGCCAGGATAGTAGCATCAGGAGTAGCTAAGCTTTTTGCATTCAGTTTGGTGTAGGTATACCTACCTATTTATGTATGAGTATATGTATGTGTGTATATAGAAACACAAGGACCGAAGCACTTTGGCGGAGTGCCCTGCTTTCGAGTGGCATATTTCGTTTTGAGTTCTGGTTTCATAAGAACGGTATTTAATGTTAAACATTGCCAGAACGCACAGAGGGCTTCTTTCAGAAGTCGTTTAGAATTCTAATAACTGTGTCAGTCGGTATTTTGAACTTAATATTTAAAAAAAACATTCAAAATGAAAGAATAACTGAAGTGGAAATAAAATTTCTTTTAGAATTCACATTTATCTGGCTATATTAACATGTTTGTTGCAATTTATTAATTGAAATCCTTTTTCACATGTTAAGGGTTGTTGAAATTTAAATGGGCTCTGCAACCACACCCCATTAACACAGATTCTAAAAGGTATCCTTTCTAACTGACTAATGAAGTATCTTTTTAGGTACCTACCGTGTGTAAATTCTTGGTTCAAATATATATGTTTTTTGCTAATTATTGAAATTTCATCGTTTTATTACCAATAAAAACAAGCTTTGGACCACACACCACACCAACACCAAGTTATAAGAGCGAAAAGGGAGGAAGATCAATGTAAAGGCGAAGGTTGATAAAGGGTGTTTTTTAGAGATATAGAACTTTGAGTTGGCAGCACTGTTTCAATTGGTCATCTGACGTGTGATTTATCTTTTACTTGCATTATGGGTTAGTACGCGCTAAACCAAAAAAGGACGGAAATACAATGTATTTGTATTTTAATATAATGTAGCTATCTTACACATTTCTCAGCCGATGTAGAAGTACCTTGTCACAATGTTTGCTAGTTCATTGATCAATGAACGCTTACATTTAACAATGTACTTTATATTAAAACAATTTAAGCAGTTCATAAACTATATTTTTTAACTCAAAGTATCCGTTGAAGTTGAATCAATGCATGGTACAACGAGAAAATGATTTTAATACATTAAAAGCCAAAAAAGTTTCCTTTGAAAGCTACCTAGTTTTTCCAATGAGTTCTGTACACAAAGAATTTTTTTTAATAAAACTTCAATTATGTATATAACATAAGGCAATGTATGTTTGTACATTGCCACAATGTACTTTTTTACGTTGAAAAGTTTACACCGTACATTGACATTCTTTTTACATTGACACAATGTAGTTTGTACATTGACACAATGTACTTTTTATCATTGACACAATGTATTTTGTACATTGACACAATGTAGTTTGTACATTGACACAATGTAGTTTGTACATTGACACAATGTACTTTGTACATTGACACAATGTACTTTGTACATTGACACAATGTACTTTGTACATTGACACAATGTACTTTCTATCATTGCCCCAATTTACTTTTTTCATTGGCAATATGTACATCATTTATTTCACTTTGTTTTGTTCGTAAAAAAAATCTCGTTGTCACCATACTTCTTACACTAACTTAAATGTAAGTACATTGACACAATAATAAGTTAGTTCATTGGCACAATGTATTTGTACATTTCACAATGTGAAAAACATTTATAATAATTTGAAGAAGAATAAATATTATATTATAATATTATTCATTGGCACAATGTACTTCGTTTATTTGACTATGCCTTGTACATAAAACAAAAAAATTACTTCGTGTTTTGTACTTTTTACATTGACTTTAATGTAAAAACATTGAAGACAATGAACAAACTTTCAGTATCCTTATGTATTCTGTACATTAACGAACGAACAAGTGCATTGAGTCAAAATGGCATAAAGATTCCTCGATTTTGTGTACGGGAATCACTCAATGAATGCAATTACATTAAACCAATGATTGGTACATTTAAAGGACCCCGCACAATTTGTATGGGAAGTGGCCCTCGGCGAAATTGTCTGAAATTTTAGTATGTTGTTCTCCTGAAGCTCCTGATCAAAAGTCAATATGGGCAAAAAGTTAAAAAATGGACAGTTTTTGAGATACCGGGGTTTTTCTGATGACTATCTCAAACCCTTTATTACGGGAAAGTTACTCTCTGTATTGTGTTTTAAGCTGTTTTTAAGTGGAATCTATAGGTTTTTGGGGTCGCTGATTCCGAATCTGATGTCAAAAATGACCATTGACAGACGAAAACTGTCAATTATCGCCCCAGCAGCGTTTTCGGAAAACTAAACGATCAAAATACATTTTTTGTTTAAACATTTGCGTCAGGTGCATTACTGAATACTACTTTTAGCTTTACCCGGGAACAACGACGTGGACGTAGTAGTTTTCTGTACCCTTTGGGGTGCTTGATTAACGTGAGTCCCCTTGCCTCTCACAATATCCCGTCCTTCTCAACCAATGGGCCGACGAGACGCATCCATTGTTGTATTTAGCAGATTCTGCTGTGGCCATTTTACCCTTGCTTGGTGACGTGCGTATCCTAAGTACCAAAGAATACTCTAGTTCTTCTTCTCCCTCTCGACTCGTTTTGTCCTGAATGTATCCTGAGGCTAAATTCACCTGATAGACACCAAATGTCAGGGCCTGTAAATCTTCCAAATCAAGCCTAGGAAAATCTGGAACTTGGTGGCGTAATCTCTCCCATTGCCCGTATCTTCTTAGCAGGTTGTCAACATCTAGACGAGCTTGTACAATGTTTGCACTCATCGCTCGTTCCAACATTGCTCTCGCTATCTCTACAGTCGCATTTTCCATTTTTAGGAGAGGTCTATATTTGTTAATAATAGCTCCTGCAATCCTATAGTATTCACCAATATGGGACGCATTTTGAATGTTGAAGTTTTTGGCGAAGAATTTGAAAATGGTTCTAATGTGTCCATTCCTTGCTTCAACCATCCACCTTGTTTTTGTAATGAGCCTAGTACTGTTAGCATCTGTCGAGAGTTGCCGTTGTCCTTGTTGCAATAGGGCTGGCATTTTACAAGTGATTCCTAAATTCCCCAATATAGGAACTACGTCCCTATAACCCCTGTCCACCATAAAAATATCGCCAGGTTGAACCCAATTTGCTAATGCATTCCCATTATAGAGTACATCATCAAGAATAGCAGCGTCATTATTATAATAATCTGAAAAATGGGGACCAAAAATATCCAGTATATAACCATCACTTGCTACCAGTAACGTTGGTTTCAATAAATGTCTGCTTTTGTGCATCGAGAAAGATTGTCTCAAGGTGCGCAAGTTGTTGTTTTGCTTCATCCTCTCCTATCCGGGCCATCTGTTGGGGTTGGCCTTGAACATCACACGTATAACAACGTGGCCTTCGTCGAAAAGACATTTCAGAATATTAAATGATGATTTCAAAAGAATTAAAGATTTTGGTGAAAAAAAAAATAAATAATGCGAGCAGTGAGCAACCATGAAAAACAGTACCCGGACTTTGGCACTAGTTTAGTATTTAAGATATAAAGCCTTGTTCTGAATTAAAAAATCGGGGGGAAATGTTTTTGGAAAAAGGATTCCCAATCGAAAAATTGTTGGGAGTTTTCTTCCCTCTTCCTTTTATTTTTATAGAAGATAAACGAAATATGGCGAAAAAAACGAATTAACAAAATAAGCGAAAAAGGAAAAAATTCCTTTTATTTTATTTTGATAGTTATTCGCAGTAGAAGTTAAACGAAATATGGCGAAATAAACGAATTAACAAAATAAGCGAAAAAGGAAAAAATTCGGGAAAAAGATTCGATTGCTAGTCCTACTTCTAAAAAAAAATTCTCTGGATTTTGTATTAAGATTAGACGGACTATCAAACATTAACTAGAAGTGGGATTTAAGATTGTGTACGGAGCCAACAAACCATCTAATAGACTTGAAACCCGTCCAGGACAGGGTTTTTTCAGTATTTTGGTAACTGTCAGTTTTCCGAAAACGCTGCTGGGGCGATAATTGACAGTTTTCGTCTGTCAATGGTCATTTTTGACATCAGATTCGGAATCAGCGACCCCAAAAACCTATAGATTCCACTTAAAAACAGCTTAAAACACAATACAGAGAGTAACTTTCCCGTAATAAAGGGTTTGAGATAGTCATCAGAAAAACCCCGATATCTCAAAAACTGTCCATTTTGTAACTTTTTGCCCATATTGACTTTTGATCAGGGGCTTCAGGAGAACAACATACTAAAATTTCAGACAATTTCGCCGAGGGCCACTTCCCATACAAATTGTGCGGGGTCCTTTATAAAATGTTAAGTACATTTTGTACATTAGCTCAAGGAATTTCACATTGACACAATGTAAAACAGAAAAAAACAGCTAAATGTACGGCATGCATTGGCATTGTGTACGGCCTTTTTTTTCCATGAGGTACTATCTAAAAAAAAATTGAGATAACAATCAAACATGACATGAAGATGATGGAGAAGTCAAAATAATGGGTATGCAAATTCTGATGGGCCGATTCGCTTCAAATTTGGTATTTAGTATTTATTATTTGGACGTTCCTTAGAAATTATTTTTAGTTTTTGCTCTAGGGCTAAAAATAACGGTATCTGCCCTACAATCGTGAAGAAGTTTGATTTGAAAAAATACCTGCACCCGCCATATAACCTTGATGTTAAAGCTTATTTATATATCTAAAAAAAAACAACAACTAAGAACGGATTTCTATAAGACTGATTGGTTTGCTTTCGACTATCTCGAAAATGGCTTAACCGATTCTTTCAAAATGTTAAATGATTTTTAAATCACGAAAGGCGGTCACACCGAACAAATACCCGATTAAGCCGTACATGTAAGTCAACTTTGACATTACATTTCTCAATTTCAATTTCACAAACTTCTACTGCCAAAGCTAACGGAAAATAGCTCGTCCAAATCGGCCCATTTCATTCTTTTTACTTGCGATTATAGGTACTATAAGGTAAGTTATGCATTCGTAAAAAAAAAAATTTTTATCTGTCTGAGTTTGTTTAGCATTTATAACAGGGATAAATTCATTTTAAAATAAAAATAACCAATACAAAAAACCAAAAAACTCACCTATCATAAACAATTAAAACTAAAATTTGACAGTTTGATAATAATAATTGTTTTTTGCTGAATAAAGTGCTGAATCAAGAGAGAGAAGAGAAAGAGTATGTTTGATTTTATTTTGTGTAGATTTGCGATGACAGATACGTAATTTAAAATAAATCTTACTTAAATCACGTAAATATAGGGGAAAGTGAAATAAGATGGACCACTTTTTGGATTTCAGCTATAGAACTTTGCAAAATATGTTTATCGCTTGGGTAATGATAGTAAAAGGTACGTTGTCATTTTATTTCTCAGATGCTTAGAGTAAAGGTCCCTTGAATCAGCGGTTTCACCAATATACATTTTTGAATAGAAGTCCACAAAAAACCATCTTGCCCAATGGGGTGTGTAAGATGACATACCAAGGTTGGGCAAGATGGCATACGTTACTTTGTATTTAAAAAAAATCATCACAATAAGATTTATATAATTGTTATATTATATTATTTGGAAAAGATAAGAATAAGAATTTATAAATAGAAGCCTGACAATGCTTTTCTATTAAATTAAAAGTAGATAATGAAAGAAATAGTACCTATACAAAAAATAAAACTTGAATATGCTTTTCTAAAGCTTTAAATAATGAAAAATATTATTAATCAATCAAAGCTTAAATAACTGAACTGCAATTTGAAATGCGAGCTATCGTACTTCGAAGCATGTCAGTCCAAATAATCGTGATTCAAGCAGTTTTATGTGAGCTATAAGCTCCTTCTCAACAGCATCTGAAAAAACGGCTTTAAACCTGCCAATACCTTTTTTGGCACCTTGTTCATCTGTTTCTTTAGCAGCGTGTCTGCGTAGAGTGGTTTTTGATACTTTAAAACATCTTGCTGCTTTTCCCATCCCATTATTCCAGCTTTGATCTTCCAAAAAGCTTCTCTCATAGCCTCTGACATCCAGCTTTGCCTGCTGGTCATTTTTTTGAAATGACCAACCACTGAATCAATTGAATTATTCCTTAAAAAAAAAAAAAAAAAAAAAAAACATATTGTGTTGCAAAATAACAAAACAAATTATTTAGGGAGGGTAAGATGGCATAGTGTACCCAGTGCGCCATTCTGCCCATCACCATGGTATGCCATCTTGCCTTTATTCACTTGATATGAGGAATAGTAAATTTAAATAATGCACTCTCGGAACACACGCGGTAGCATTTTATAAAAAAAAACAATATTTTTTTAACCAAACACTATTTAAAAATTGTTTAAATATTCACTTTTAAGTGTTCTGTTGGAACATACTAAATATAAAAAAAATTTTGTTTTACTTACTTTTTTTTCTTTTTAAATTATTTTTCCACACTTGAACAGACGACCGACCACATGAGATTTCACAGCCAAACTGTATCGAATCGCATGAGTCCTGGCAACTCTGCATTCGATGGTCACATAAGTATAAGAAGATACAATTAAAAGTAAATAAAACTTAACGTAAGAACTTAACGAAAGAGTGCTTGTTCTGCGATCAAAGCATGGGTGCACGAACTTGCTCTAATGTGTGACAAAAGTCTTGGGGCTTGAGATATTGATACAAATAATTTTTTCAAAATTCTTAAATAATTTGAATTGAAAAAAAACTACGCCATTTTATTCCTTGGATACATTTAAATTTATCAGTGTAAGTTAATAAAAATTAGTGGAGTGGTTTTTGAGACAAAAATTGTTTTTTTAAAAACTTTTTAAAAACATTTTTCAAAAAAGCATTTGTTTATAATTTTTGAAAAAAATTTAATGAGCAGTTTTCAAAATAGGTATTAATTTTTTAAATTTTTTTCAAAAAAAAACTTTTTAGAAGGACAAAAAAGTATTTTTTTTTTAAGTATTGGTATGCAGGGTGAATTGAGCTGCCTACACCTATATATATGTGAAATTTCAGTTTTACTTTGGTAACTTTATTTTACTAAAAATATCAATTTATTTATGTATACTCGTACATGTACAAATGATAGGTCACAAGCGAGGTTCGAAACTTTAATGTTCCGTACCCAAAGAGTGAAAACGAACCCTATTACTGAGACATCGCTGTTCGTCTGTCCGTCCTTCACCAGGCTGTATCTCATGAACCGTGATAGTTAGAAAGTTGAAATTTTGACAGATGATATATTATTGTATTCTCTATAACAACAAATACTAAAAACTAAATAAAATACAAAATTTATGGGGGCTCCCATACAACAAACGCAATTTTGCTTGTTTTTGCTATGTTTGTCCGTCCATCACCAGGTTGTCTCTTTTCTTCTTTAAAAATTTCTGGAAGTCTGAAATTTACAAATATAACTGTCTCTGTTAGTTCTTCTTTTTGCTGATTTGCGACATTTCCTTCACTCACACAAACAGCTTTACCTATGTAAATTCCAGAAATTCTTACCCTAGACCCGTGTACTTTAAAAACTCTACATATTGTGCACTTGGGCACTTGGTTCCTTCTCTGGTTTTCATAGGAAACTAGCTGTTCCGGTACACGTTGTTTGCCCTTCCGAGCAGCTATCGTGATGCTTTAAACGATGGTATACACATTTTGAAAATTAAGCGATAAGTTTGACTTCATATTTATTTGTATAAGATATGAGAACAATGATATAATTTCTTTTTAATTAAATAAACTCAGAAAAGTAAGCATACGCCAGAGTGTACTGTACTGTTTTATGGGTTTTTTTAGGTTGAAAAATATACTATATACTATATAGATAGATGTGACGCTGCAGGTGTGTTAAAAAATATTAAAAATATAAAAAAGAAAAAGTTACATATATGTATGTATTTCAGTTTATTGGAAAATAACTTGAAATATTATGATACATACGAACACTGAACTGAAACGAAATAATGAACATGAAAAATAAGTAAAAATCTACAAAATAAGCTGGAACCGAAAATTAAGTTGGACTTAGTGTTCGTCGCTGTTTTTCTGGAGGTCCGGCGGAGGTCGATGGTAAGAAAGTATCGTCTTCTACATCTTCGTTCCCATATACTTCCTTACCGTAATAGAATTTTTCGAACACTCTTATGTAGTGCTTTGTGCATGTAGCTGTATAGCACAAATCGCAATCCGCTGTAGTCTTGTTATCTTTTTTAATAGATTTACAAGTTTGGCAACGTTGTTTTATATTATTTATTTTCGGAGCAGGTAACATTGTAACAGTTTCAATCTGATAACCTATCAGCCTGATTGAGGTTTTTACTTTGGCTTGGAGCGTCGGTTTTCCAATACGATTTCGGATATGCCTGTCCGCAAGCTCTAACGCTAGTTGTTTCAAAAACCGTTTTCTCTTTTCTGATCTTTTTTTGCTTGCGAACCAGGAAGGTTGACAAATGTCAAACAACCTGTTGGCGGCAACACCAGCACAGTCTAAAAGATTGAAAAATACCGTTACAGGCCAGCGGTTAGTCTTTCTTTTGCAGGTGTAAACGGTCACCATTCGGTCCAAAGTGTCGACTCCACCATTTGTTGCATTGTAGTCTAAAATGACTTCTGGTTTTTCTGTTTTTTCGTCTATTTTTTTTTTTTTTTTTATAATGCACACGCGCTCAAGGGGTTTGTTATAGCCCTTTTAATGATAAGTCACAGCGCGGGCGATAGGAAGTTAGGAAGGGAGGGAAAGGAGGTGTCGATGAACATTGATCTTGAATGTTTGAAGATCAAAATGGCAAGGAAAAATTGTGCCAGGCAATCCATTCCACATTCGTGTTGTACGGCTTAAGAAAGAATCTCTATATTTCACGGTACGTCCGAAATTGGGCTCAAGTGTAAACTGATGAGCGTTCCTAGCAAGACGAGTATTACGGGGGAAATGTTTAAGGGGTGGAACGCAACTGGCTACCTCGAGTGAGCATTTTTTGTAAAAGAATCTGTAAAATAAGGAAAGACATGAGACATTTCGACGATGTTCAAGTGACGGAAATGTTTCCATAATGCTTCTCTCTCCTATCAATTTTAACGCTTTTTTCTGAACTCTGTCGAGCAATTGAAGAAAAGTTTGAGAAGCACCTGCCCAGAGATGGGAGTTATACTCGAGTTTAGGGCGTATAAACGCTTTGTAAATTGTAGCCAGATCAGAAGGGGTGAAAAACTTCTTGCATCTATTAAGAAAGCCTAAGCATCTTGCAGCATTCTTGTCAATCTCAAGTATATGATCATTCCAACGAAGATTGTCACTGATACACATACCGAGTACTGAAAGCTTTTCGGCCTCCTCGATGCAAGTACCATTCATGGATAATGGCATAGAAGGTATGTTTAGCTTCAACGACAAAAGACAGCATTGAGTTTTCGATGCATTAAACTCCACACGATTTCTAGTACCCCAATTCACAATGCTGTTTAAATCGGAGTTTAATGAGCTTATCATACGATTTCGTTGTAATAACACGTCCGAAGGCGAAGGCCATGAATTATCAAACGTATATGAAAAGCTGAGGGTTGAGTCGTCAGCAAAACAATTTAATGGATTAGAAGTCACAGACAAGAGATCATTTATAAAAATGAGAAAGAGAGTCGGAGACAGAACGGAGCCCTGGGGCACACCATAATTTATTTTGTGGAGATCAGACTTGAAACCGTCTAATACAACTTGTATTGAACGGCCCAGGAGATAGCTTCTAATCCAACGAATAAGAGTATCATCGATACCAAATGCATGCATTTTCGATAAAAGAGCTTCATGCCAAACTCTATCAAATGCCTTTAAAATATCAAGCGCAATAATCTTGCTTTCGCCAAAGCGGTGCACAGATTTGTTCCACTGTTCGGTGAGATATGCCATCAGATCACCAGTGGAACGATTGCTACGAAAGCCGTATTGCCGGTCATTTAAAAGCTCCCGATCTTCGAGATATTTCTTGAGCTGACGATTTATCAGCGTTTCCATGACCTTGGAAAGAAGGGACGTAAGTGCAATTGGTCGGTAGGAGGAGGGGGAGGAGGAATCACCTTTTTTTGGGACGGGCTGGACAAATGCTGTTTTCCATCTACTAGGAAAGATTCCTGAACGATAGGAGCGATGGAAAAGCTTACGCAGTGGTTTTGCCAGAGATGAAGAACACTTCTTCAGAAGAATAGGGGGTATACCATCTGGGCCAGCGGATTTGTGTATATCAAGATCTTGAAGTACTCTTGCTACTGTACGAGTGCGGAAAAATATCTGTCCCATAGAAGAATTAACGTTCTCAAGTACAGGAGGGGCATTGTTGCTTGCAGGCAACGTAGAACTTGCAGCAAAATGAGCTGCGAGCATATTTGCCTTCTCTGAAGAGCTGACAATAGGTTTATCGTCGACGATGAGCGTTGGAACTGATGATGACGTTGAGTTCTTGACATTTTTTACAAATGACCAGAAGTTTTTACTGCATTTGGGACATTGCAGAATTTTTTGCCGTAACTTCTGGTCATGTAAAAATTTCGTTTTGTGTATAACGGAGTTGCACGAGTTCCTAACTTGTTTGTGTTTCTTCCGATTTTCCTCAGTTGGGTTGGCTTTGTAGGATCGGAAGCTTACTTCTTTCAACCTGATAGCTTCTTTACATCAATTCAAGGGCTAATGGCGCGGATGTGAAATAATTGTCCGTGGTAATGTTGTAACCCTCGTCTAGAAACTTGTCTGCTAGTCGCATCACCAGTTGATGGGATATGCCCTCAGACCGATTGTCCCCCGGTTGCTGCCCAACATATATTTCTCCATGAAGGAGGTAGTTAGTTTTTGCATCCACAATCCAAAATATTTTTTGGAACAAGTCCCACACATATCTAAACGTAGCTAGCTTGTCAGTTTGGAGGCGAAAAAATCGGGTTCTTCCATCATCGAAACGTACAAATCTGTTGATCTGCTCAAACCTCTGTAATGACATCACTGCACGGTAAAAGGCCATATTACTTTGATGAAACAGATCTTTTGCCTCTACACCATATGCTTTTTCAGGCCCAGCGTACAGTAATATGGCAATGTATACGCATATATCTCATCCTCTGTTGTGTCATACCACCGACGCATTACCTTTGGCTGATATGATTGCCGATTTGCTTCGTAGACTCTTTAGCCTTTTTATTTGTTTCGATGACGATGATTTCAATAATGGTGAGAGCGATCAACGACTTGAAACTATCAGCTTTGCTGGTAAATATTTTCAAACACTTAGCGTCAGTCATTGATCTCTAATAACACTTCTTTTTTCGGTTTCATCAGGCATTGACCACCAAATGTTATTGAATTTTATGTTTCGGGCAGTATATCGCATTCCTCGATTGGATGCAGTAGGTTCACTGTCATCCTCTTCCTCACGGTGACTTTCTTGTTGCAGTTGTGACTCTACTTCAGCTTCTTCCTCCATATCAACACCAGCCTGCTGGTCAAGTATGTCAAGCAAAGCTTCATTCGGCTCGTAGTTCGGATCGTCAGCATCCAAAAAATCTGCACCATCAACACTGTCGTCGTCTTCGGAGTCATTTCCACCAGCTGTTTGCAACTCATCATCTTCATCGTCCATTATCCGACCACAATGTTCGTCAAAAAATGCCTGCACCTCATCAGTCAAATCCCGGTTTGATGATGCATTTAGCAGAAAAAGAATGCGATTTATAATATTATCCATATTCTGTAAAATATTTATGTAGGTATGTATAACAAAAATCAAATGACTTCACACAAAATTTTTTACTTACTTTAGAAAATTATGTAGTTGAAATCACTATAAAAAAAATTAAAACACACTTTGTTTATTAGATACTTCCCAACACAAACTAATGAACCAACTACTTGTGTTTTCTAAATCTAAGCAACAATACAAATCACAGCATACCTACTTGATGAATATTTCATTTTCAAAACATAAAAAACCGTTGGAAAATAAATTCTGATGAAAATATCGCTTTCAAAACATACAAAACCGTTAGAAAATATTAATTATCCATTGTATATACAAACTATAGTACTACCACTTGAGGTGCGCCATCTATCGACGAAAAACTAAGCTCTAGAATACCATGGGAAACAACAACAACAATTAAAATGGTGGAAATTGTTGTTGTTGCTTCCCATAGTAATCTAGAGCTTAGTTTTTCGTCGATAGATGGCGCACCTGAGGTGGGAATACTATAGTTTATAAATGCAATGAATTATCGTCATTGTAAACTAAACTCCGTGGGAAGCAAAAACAACAATATATGTAAAGTAGATAGGACAATTAGCGCCGCCATTGACGACGTTCAGAACTAAAATAAAATGTTCCATCAAATTACTATAAAAATGTACATACACAGCTGGTCAAAAAAATAGGTGCAATTATTTTTTTTATATAAACTTAATTTTTTAATATGTTTTCTTTATTTAAATATTATTTTAACATTAGTTTTCATTGGACTATCAATACTTAATGAAATATTAATATTTAAGGCTTTTAAATTAAGTGATTATAAATTTTATACAATAAAACCGACACGGTGTAGACATTTGCGCTTGGACAAAAAAATAGGTGTGTCTTCCTAAATTATGAATAATGATAGTTTGAATGCAAAATTTGTTGTATTTGATAATAATTTTCGTTTACCATTCTCTTATAACCCGAGTATACGATATTGTTATCCAAAACTTTTTAAAGTCAGCGTAGTATTAACTCTAAAAACTTTTGGCATCTTTCTTGGGGTATAGAATACCATTCACTCTGAACAGCATCCCACAATCGGTTCCAGTTTGGAAAATATTGGCATCCTAGTTTCCGCATAAGCTCATTCCTCAAGTTCTCAATCGGGTTGAGATCTGGGATTGACTTGGCCATGAAACAATTGAAACTTCTTTCTCTCGATACCACTCTTTCACAAGATTTGCCATATGTTTCTGATCGTTATATCCTGCTGAAAAATCAATCGGAGAGTCATGTTTTCTTCGGCAAATGCAAGCATGATATTTTCCAAAATATCCTTATAACCTAATTTGGTCAAGATTTAACTAATACGGAATATAGGAATTAGGGCCCACACCATACTAGAAAAAACGGAACCAGACCATAATATTTCCCTCCCCGTGTTTGATTGTTTTCCGGGTATGGCGAGGGTGGTAGTCCTTTCCTTTTGGTCGCCTGACATTACGCCCCGAATCTGATGAGAACAAATTAATTTTTGTTTCGTCACTCCAGAGGATATTTTGCCATTTTTTTGCTCCTTCAGGTCCGTTCCAACTTCTATGGTTTAAGGCAAATTCTTTTCGGGACCTTATATTACTTGCTCTTAGTAAACGAACTTTCCTGGCAACTCTTCCTGGTAGGTTGAAGCTCTGAAGGCTTCTGCGGATTGTGCGGGCACTGACTTCATTATTGATTTGTGCTCCTATTGTCCTTGACGAAGCAAAAGGGAGATTTAGCCAAAAGGAGGACACGGCGATCAGTGGTGACTGATGTTTTTTTCGGCCTCCCACGATTTCCGCGCACTAATCTATCCTTGAGTGCATTTGGCACAAAATTTTGTGATCTTCCTAGGGCTTCTGCTATAAATTTGTAAGTCTTACCTTCATTTCTTAGCTGTAAAACTACCCGTCTTTCTTCCGCCGAACAGTGGACGTTTCTACCCATACTAAAAGTCTAATAAACTATTATTTATTATTTTATTTATTAACAACTATCATTTATGGATAGTAAAATTATTAAAAAGAGGTTACCTTGAAATTTAGTATTTTTTTTAAATAACAAAAATATAAACTGTGGGTTTATTTGGAGAACACCTATTTTAATGACCAACTTCTTAAAAACACCAAATCCTACTGCAACAAAGAAAATAGAACAGCTCAACATAACACACACAAAATGCAGTAAGCTCAGCATCAGTGTCAACAGAATAACCGTTTTTTCTTAAAACAAGAACTTTTTGTAAGGCCTGCGATCAAAAAAACAGTTATTTTGCATCAAAGACAACAGTGGTGCGAAAAAATTTGATCAGACCTATTTTTTTGACCAGCTGTGTATATACAATGATTCTCGTATAATATGGACTAAAACTTGGTATGGGCACTGAGTGCCCGTATACACGATATTGGCATGTTGCTTTCGAAACCAAATTCTGCTTCATATATCAACCATAATAATTCAAAGAGATGATTTTTGTGTGCTTGGACAAAGGATGCTTAGAAATAAAAAGCCGTCGAGGCATGCTACAGAGCAATTTATACGTTTTTTTCTGATTTGAAAATTGCAATTGGCACTCAGTGCCCAGTACACGGGTCTAGATATAAAATATTAAATTAAACTTACAAAAGAAGTACTGGGAGGTCTCGATCCGATTTTAAAGAAGTTATTATTCATTTATACATACATATTTATTTTTGAGACGTTAAAAATTAATTGCAAATTTAATACTGACTTCTTGTTCTTTGTTTGACATTCGTTTTTTTTCTATTTTTTTTAAAAGCATACATAGGTTGGCTTTTTTCTTCTTTGCGGATTTCTGGAATTCTTGAATTTACATGCATAACTGTCTCTGTTTCTTCTTCTTTTTGCTGATTTGCCAGTTTTCTTTCACTCACACAAACAAGATCATTTTTGGCGCGATCTTTCCTAAACAAACTACAGTTTGTTGTATTCTTCAAATCTTAATCGCCTGTTACAATGAAAAATTTAAATGGTACGGAACGCTTCGTGCTCGAGTCCGACTCGCACTTGCCCGTATTATTTTTAAAAACAGAAGTCAATAACAAGCCTATAAGTATTTTGTTTTTCTTTTTCAATTCCTAAGTTAGTCTTCTGTCTTATGACTTAGTTTTTTTAATTCAGAAGTCACCGATTAGCTTGTGAATTAAAGCCAAGCTAAGAAATTACTTCAGTACTTGCAACTCTGATGCTACATACAATATTTTTAATTGATTTTTTTTTTTAATTTGTAAAATAATTTCTTAAAACTTATTTTAAAAACTTAATATTTTGAAAACAGCTCATTAATTTTGTTTAAAAAAAAATGATAAATTACTGTATATGTATATTTTTTTCTGAATACCTACCTATGAATTGGCGTATTTGAATTATTTTTTTTTTTTGAAAACTGTGTCCAAAAAGTTTTTCAAAAAATAGCATTCCACTGATTTTTATAATTTTATCCTCATAATCTGAAATTTATCCAAGAAATAAAATGGCGAACTTATTTTTCAGCTCAAATAAGTTTACATTTTACTTTCAATATATCCAGCCCCAAAACTATTGTCAGATTGTAAGAGGAAATTTGTGTTACTCAATCGTGTACTATAATATGGGCGTAGGTGTATAGGTATTACATCCATCAAGATTTGATTTCACCTCTCTGTTTGAATAAAACCTTCTATTTCATGGTTTCCATTTTTAGAAACACATCCTTACCTTTTAGGTTGGTAAAGTAATATTTTTCCCCCATTACTATATATATTTTGGATGTCATTTTTAATAATGACGGGCGCCGGGACCGAGGTTCAAAGTCTTTGAAAAAAAAAGGTTCCCAAAGACCATATCGAACATGGATTACACATTAAAGGGTTGAATATCACATTTTTCAATAACCGTAACTCTTAATTTATATTTCATTTTTATTCATCCCAACCGACGACATCCTACATTTTAATTTTGTTTAAAAATTGAAAAAAATAAATAATCTCCCCCGTAAAGAAAGAAAGAAAAAAAAAAAAAAAAACAAACAATTCTAGCTGTCAACAAAAGCAGTTTATCGTTTCTCCTACCTTTTCTTCACTTTTCTAAGCATCAATTGCCTGGCGTGTTCCAATTTACGTTTCACTTCATAAATTCCCTCTAAAGAAAGGACGAAAGACGAAAAATTATTATAAATTTCCTTCCGCTGTCGGTTCAGATAAATCACACAAAATGTTTGCCCTTTCTATGTATATACGAGTAAAAGAAAATAAGAAGTAGTATACCTACCTACACCTCCACATTTTCAGGACCATCATCGTCTGGTGGATTTTTTTTTATGATTTATTTTCTAAAAGGAAATAAACTGAAAATCTGTAATAAAATCAATACACTCATTGATAGTGTTTGGCTCAGAATCATTCAACTAAAGATGGATATTCTATGAATATGTGTGTGTGTGAGTGTGTCTTAAGGATTCGTTTCAAATTACAGGACATCTTGGAGATTTTTACTTTTTTTTATCATAGCTCGGCTCCTGTCAATTGAATGTGCCGATACCGATGCCGATGGGTGACGACGCGACGCGACGCGACGGTGATGTAGGTACATAGATATATCGCAGGAAAGTGTGACGAAGATATTGGCATTCACTATAGCAGTGCGACAACGATGAGGACGAGGACGACGACTATCGTCTATACAAAGTCTATGATGATGTAGTATCTATCTATATAGAAATATGCATATCACCCTTGGGACATTGAACGATCCTTTTCTGTACTCTTCCTTATTCGATTCAGTAATTTAATATTAAAGGCTGATAGCTACTGTGTATGTTTTCAACAAACTCACCCCCTCAATTTTCCCATCCTCTTTGCAATTCAATAGTATCTCAATTGAATTTTATAAGAATTTTCGTCGTTTCAAGGACTTTGTATATATATATATTTTTTTTTCTTCATTCGTCCTTTTTTTCTATCCTTCCTTCCATGGGGTCGATTTAAGTAATAATGATCGCTGAAATGGAGAAGCTATTATGCGGACTATGAAGCTATAGGGAGAAGGGTGCATAATGGGGCCTTGGAAGTAGCAAAATAAACATTTCCGTCCAACAATCGAAAGAAAAGTTATACATCGATTCGAGTGAGAGACTAGAGCGAGAAAGAGAGAGAAGAAAGTTGGTGAAAGTCTTGGTAATGGTAAATACCGGCAGGGGTGCAATTATTTTTTTTTTATTTTTTTTTTTTTCAAAAATATGATATCCGAAGACCAAAGAATCTTCGTCCTTTCTTGTCTAAATATATAAAGCATAACATCCTTTTCGAATATGAAAAATGAAACGCGGCGAAAGCTGAAAAGAATCCTATAAGAGGATTTATAAACAGTTTAAGCAGATTTTTAATGCCTTTACACACTCGTAAAACCTTTAAAAGGCATAAGAGGGATCAAGTCCTTCAATAGGTACATATATACCCAATATCCAGTACCCTACCCAGCTATACCACAACCTTCTTTTCAATCATTCGTTTGAGTAGGTTTCAAAAATCTGCCTAAATGTTATGTCATAGAAAAAAAAATATTCAAACGGACAATATTCATGGTTGGTTATATTATTTACATATATGTATTTACTTAGTGTGTGTGTGGGTGTGGAAGTTTTGAAGAGTAGGTATATCTTTTAGAGGTTCACCAGCTATAGCTCAAAAGGAAGAAGAAGATTCACATTGTGGTCTTTGCGTCTCGGTCGTCGGTCGTCCTTTATGCCGCCGAACTTCACCCCAAGGATCAATGATGTGAAAGTTTCTTTGCTCTAACTTCGTCTTAGTCTTCTCGTTTCATTGAAAATTATTACTTTTCGAATAGAGAGAGAGAGAGAGGAGGAGGAGATAAGAACGAGGCAGAGTCCTGGTTTATTGTGGAATTACAGTGCGGGCGTTTGTAGGGTGTAAGCCCTTGGGGATGAACAGTAAAATGCGCAAATTGGCATATTGCCCAATTTCAGCTCCTAATACCCTTCGGTTTTTTTTTCTTGTTTTTCGTTTTTGTTTTTTTTTTTTTTGTGATTTAAGCGTTTATTTCTGAAAAACATAAAGTTATAGGAAAAGAGGGACTCGAGCTGGGAAGGGGTTTCAAATTTTGTTTTGAATATGCCAGTAGGGTTGATGAAAAATTTGATAAAAATAAAGTGCTGCCTTTGAGTGGGCGTGCGGGGATAAGACGATTTGAACAAACCAAAGAACAAAGATGGGTAAATCTAGATGAGCAACATTAATTTCATGACTGGATTTTCTCGTAAAAATTGTTGGATATTTGTGAAATGCAAGCAACGGTACCTACATTGTCAGTACTTGAGACTATAAAGAAGCCCCAACTTGATTAAGGTTTAATATGCAGCAAATTAAGAGTTCTGCGAAAATGCTTTTTTAATTAAACTCAGGTTCGTTTTCGGAAAGTATGGCGATTTACAGATCGTTTAAAGATAAAAGCTTTAAGCTTTGTTAATATTGTCTGATTTATTACTCATTTTTAGTATCCTTTGAAACTTTTTTACTTGCGATTATAGGTACTATAAGGCAAGTTATGCATTCGTCGAAAAAAAAAAGTTTTGAGATAACAATCAAACATGACATTACGATGATAGCGAAGACGAAAAAAGATGGTCTAAAAATTCTGTCCGTCTGTATGTCTGTCTGTCTGTCTGTCTGTCTGTCTGTCTGTCTGTCTGTCTGTCTGTATGTATAGAGACCTACAGCCCAAACGGGTGAGCCGAATTGCTTCAAACTTGGTATATAGACTTTTTTAGGTATTGTACAGAGGGGAAATTGAAATTTTTTTTTAGCTCAAAAAATAACGGTACCTGCCATACAACCTTTACGTTAAAGCTTATTTTTCTCAAAAACCGCTCTAACAATTTCTTTTTAAAAAAATCAGTGTTGCTTTTTAGGTACGACCAATCATATGGCTGAAAAAAAGTTTTAAAAAATGGCTAAGAACGGTACTTTCCATAGGACCGTTTTTTTTGCTTTCGACTAACTCGAAAACAACTCAACCGATTCTTTCGAAATTTCACATACATATAGCTGTAGGTAGCTCAATTTGTATTGCATACCAATATTTTTGAAAAATATTTTTTTGTATTTTTAAAAGCATTTTAAAAAAAAAATTAAAAAATTAATATTTTGAAAACTGCTTATTAAATTTTTTTCTAAAATTTTTAAATAATGTATTTGCTGAATACCTATGAACTGGCGTTTTTGAATTTTTTTTTGAAATTTTTTTTCAAAAAGTTTTTCAAAAAAAACTTTTTTTCTCAAAAACCGCTCCACAGATTTTTATAAATTTATTCTCATGAATTCAAATTTATTCAAGAAATAAAATGGCGTCCTTTTTTTTCAGCACAAATTAGTTTAAGTATTTATTTAAGAATTTTGAAAATTTTATTTGTATCAAAATCTCAAGCACCTAAACCACTGTCACACATTCGAGCAAGTTCGTGCGACCCAGTCGTGCATTTTATTTAAAAATACAATGACTGTGAAGAATTCTCAACAAAAAATGTGTTTGCTATTAAAATCTTATAGTGATATGACTAAGTTGATGAAACTTAGACTTATAAAAAAGAATCTGTATCTTGCTATCAGATAGTAAACGGAACAAAAATCTGTTTTCCCACAAAATAAAGAAAAATATGGACCCGATTCATTTAATTTTGATTCGATTTTGACAAAAACTGACATTTGACATTTTTTTTTAATGTTCTTACTGCATTTCAAAGTATTGACTAAGAATAATTGGGATGAAATTTTAATGTAACTCCACATTACTATCTCGCAAATCAATCTTCAACAGAAAATATACGGATCTAGAAAAGGCATTGATCCAGAGGTAGAAGGATTAATAAACTCAGCTTACCGCGATCAATCTGTTAGACGATCGATGTGACCAGACTCCAGATTTTATGCCACCTACGCAGGTTGCTGTTTATACCCTATTCCATAGAATGGGTATATTGTATTTGGTGTGGAGTTTGTAACATATAGAAATATTACCGTTAGGTATAGAAAAGTATATATATTCTGACTCAGAATCAAAAGCCTAGTCGATTTAGCCATGTCCATCCGTCCGTCCGTCCGTATGTATACTTTTTAGAGGTCGCAATTTTTGAGCTAGAAATCTGAAATTTGGTATATATAATCTTTGGTTCAAAAGTAAGGCTAAGTTCTTGAAACGGTAAAAATCCGCCCACAAACACGCCCACAATCACCATTTTTGTTGAACAACCTCAATTTGGTAAAATTAAATTATGTTTTTTTACCGTTACGACAAAAGCATAACGCTAAAATTTTCCACACGTAAGCTTTAGGTAAACCTTCTTCCAATCAAATAAAAATATTTCAGTTTGGGCGTGGCTGACACCCATTTTTCATACAAAACCATCAATATTGTTTTTATAAAATAACAATTGTTATTAAAGCAAAAAACATTACATTTTGTGGGTATTACTTGTACATAAACATCTTGTGTATGAAATCAAGAAAACTGATGTTGGGCGTGGCTGAAGCCCACTTTTCATGAAAGAACGAAAAACGTAGTTTTAAAAGTTTAAGGTACTACCAATATTCAATTTAAACCTTTTTCCCGTTCGTTATATGAACAATATATTTACATTTTCTTTTGTAAATGTTAAATGCGCCCACTTTTAAGGGCTTGGTTTTTATAAAATACATTTGGTCAGGTAAGATCGTATAAAAACTACTCGATTCAGCTGCATATGCCTAAATACTGACTTATGATCGAAGCTCAGTTAGTGCTTCAAATTTTTAAGACACGCCCACCTTTAAGGGGCGTTTTTGTCAAAAGTCGTATATAATTTTTTAACGTCGCAGTTTGGAAGTAAAAAGATGAACACTTCGATTTAATTCCTTAGTTTCGTAGCAGAGTGTATTTCAAGAATTGTTAAAAACACCCGTAATCGCTATTTATATTCAAAATCTAGTTTTTAAAAATTTAAGATTTGTCTTGTTTTGTCCGAATCTATCTGCAAGAATAAAATTGAATGTCACTGAGCTCATACTAATCTCCTTGGCAATAACAAGTCTTAACTTTGGGCGTGACACACGCCTTTATTTATTGTGCCAGCAGGTATTGAACATCAGCCACACAAAATTAATGTTATTGAGTTTTTTCCTGTCTGCTAAAGATGAATTTTATTTCTGAAACTGGAACAGCGGCTGGCTGTGGGAGGGGAATGCATTGTATGTGCATACATACAAAAATATAGGGAATAGGGTATCCAAGAGCATTGGTTCGCTGTATAACACCCCTTGGTTCACTGTGTTCACCCCCTAGTACACACTGAACCAATTTTGAAGCTTCTCCAATTTAAAAATATTTCTGGTCAAAAACATAGTCCATAACCCAAACATTGAGCCTTTTTGAAATTCCAGGTGTTTGAAGAAATAGTTCAAAAACTACTAAAAGTCAAGCGAAAATTGGTTCCCTGTTGGATAGTTTACCCTATCTTATCCAATTCTTGCAATCTCAGGTGTTCCTCAAGGCAGTCACTTTGCGCCGCTCATATTTGTTTAAGCCACTAATGATGTTGGTAGCATTATAAACTTCTCTGACTTATCCACTATGCTGATTGACACACAACTTATGAAAGGAATCACTTCTCCTTTTGATTCCCCTCTATTTCAGCAAAATTTAAATTCCTTTAATACTTTTTGTTGTAAAAATTGTATAGAACTAAATTTTAGTCAATGCCAATCGATGACTTCTCTCGTAAACCGCAGCCTTTCCCCCTTCTTACTTATCACTTTAACAAACGTATTCCTGTTTTCGTCGTCTCCTCTATTCGCAATCTTGGGATTATTTATGATCGTGAACTCAATTTACGCACCCGCTTTGAGCAAATTTTTGCAAAAGCAAATCCTTCCCTTGGTTTAATCAAGCGCTGGCGCTGGATGGCTGGTCCAAGGTATTTTTCAATGTTACAAAATCTTTCTTCACCACATAATGTCAGACCTATTCTCTATATGCCAGTCAGGTTTGGTCTCACTATCAATCCACCCACTCTTATAAAATTAAAGCTGTCCAGCGAAGGTTGACGTAACTTCTCTTGGTCAAATAGCCTTATTTCAATCCCCTAACTAAAATTGCTTCACATAACAGGTGCACCCTATATTTCATTGTACCAAGAGTATAGAGTACGGTGTAGTGTCATTCCTTTGCCGGTTTAATCCTAGGTATATATAATTTGTTTTTGTATTTTCGTCGTGACGCATTTTCGTTTCATTGAGTCTTTCTTGTAATTTTCTATGTAATTATTTTAAATTTGTTTTTCAAAATATTTTGCACATAAGCAAGTTCATAACTAGAATAAACATAAACACAATTTCGAGCCTCAGTCTAGCATTAAATTTAAACACACAAAGGACGAAAGCATCTCTAAAGAGTCAAAGGGGTACACAAATGAATATTAATAATTTACAAAACCTAACAATGATGTGTATGTATTTGTATGCATCATTATAATGCAAGAAAACATTATTCTACAAAAATGTAACCCATTTTTTAAACTTCCCATTCCCACTTTCCACTCATATCAATGCCCCAGTAGATTAAATTAAATTTTACAACATTCCTTGTATAGAAACGCCCAAACAACAATTTTCATAAGAATTATGTTTAAATTTAATTATTAAAAATATTCTGTCTGGCGTCTGAGGGGCTTATTTATATTTTTCAAGTTCACAATCATATATATGTATGTTTTGTGGTGTGGAGAGAATATTAAATTTGTATCCCTTTCGGATCCTATATCCCTTTCACTTTACACTGGCTCTGGAGTAAAATTCATTTGAGAATACTTCATCCAGTCTCATCAAGTGGCATTTGCACAAAAAAAAAAAAAAAACCAAAAGCAAACAAAATTATATTTAACAATTCAGCACGTAACAAGGGAATGTGTGGGAGCTATGCGGTATGAGGGGGGATTTTTTTTTTTTTTTGGTTAAATATTAATTAAATGGCGCTTGAAAAATATTCAAAAAAGTCCTCTTGCTCTTGTCTCAACTCCCAAGTGAGCTTTTAATCAGTTTTTGTGTTTTGTTTAATTTTGACGACGGGCGGGCGGCGCGGCGTCGGCGTTTCAAAATTAGAAAAAGTTGAAATAATGTTTTACGGTATTTTGGTGAGTCGCAGCAAATAAGTATATGTAAATAAATTAGCTAAATGGAAATTCACTTGGCGGAATGGAGAGCGCGGGAAGGTTTTTTTTAATTTAAATTGTTGAGCTTGCCTATACCAAATTGTTTTTGATGCTAATAAAATCATTTTTTTCTTAGTAAGTGTTACTTCTATTTGACATTGGGAGGGGCATGGGCGTGGTGTTATGGAAGGATACTTATTTTTATTTTGAGAAGAAATTTTCTTTGGTTGGATACAATTTTGCTCAGAATAGCCTAATATTAATGAATAATAAGAAACAACCAAGCGTTCAAATGCGAATTCTATGAATGCAAATTGATAAAAGTCTAATCGACCAATTGCTACACAAAAATTGTGAAACAATAATAATAATTGTTAAATGCTAATAAAAAACATAAGCGAGAGCTACAGTACGTTCGCAACGAACTGTTGGATACCCTATTCCCCATATTTTTGTATATGTATGTATATGAATATGCGTTCGCCTCCCGCAGCCAGCCACTGTTCCAGTTTCAGAAAAAAAAAATTCTTCTTTAGCAGGCAGGAAAAAATTCAATAAAATAAATTTTGTTTGGCCGATGTATAAAACCTGTTGGCTCAATAAAAAAAGGCGTGTGCCACGCCTATAGCTGAGAGTTTTTATTGCCAGTGTAATCACTATATGAGCTCATCATTCACTTTTAAGCGTGCTGATCGATTTGAACAAAACAAGACAAAACTAAAATTTTTAGAAATTAAATTTTGATTGGAAATAGCGATTATGGGTGTTTTGAACAGTTCTTGAACTACACTCTGCTACGTAACCAAGAAATACAAATCTAAGTGTTCATCTTCATACTTCAAAACTGCGACAGATAGTTAAAAAACATTAAAAAATTAATGCATATTACGACTTTTGACAGAAACGCCCCCTATTCCATAGAATGGGTATATTGTATTTGGTGTGGAGTTTGTAACATAGAGAAATAATACCGTTAGGTATAGAAAAGTATATATATATTCTGACTCAGAATCAAAAGCCTAGTCGATTTAGCCATGTCCGTCCGTCCGTCCGTCCGTCCGTATGTATACTCTCTAGAGGAGCTAGAAAGCTGAAATTTGGTATATTTAATCCTTGGTTCAAGAGCAAGGCTAAATTCTTGAACCAGTAAAATCCGCCCACAAACACACCCACAATCGCCATTTTTGTTGAACAACCTCAATTTGGTAAAATTAAATTATGTTTTTTGTACAGTTACGATAAAAGCATAACGCTAAAATTTTGCACACGCAAGCTTTAGGTAAAGCTTCTTCCAATTAAATAAAAATATTTCAGTTTGGGAGTAGCTAACGCCCATTTTGCATACAAAACCATCAATACTGTTTTTATAAAATAACAATTATTGTTATATTAATGCGAAAAACATTAAATTTTGTGGATATTACTTGCACATAAACATATTGTGTATGAAATCAAAAAATTTGATTTTGGGCGTGGCTGACGCCCACTTTTCACAACAAACGAAAAAAATTGTTTTTGCAAATAAACGGTATTTATAATGAATCCGCAAGCCATTATCATGCGTCTCTAGTAGAAACTAAAAACTTTGTGTATGAAAAGAAATTTTTGAATTTTGGGCGTGGCTTACGCCCACTTTTTATGAAAGAACGAAAAACGTAGTTTTAAAAATTTTAGGTAGGTACTACCAATATTCAATTTTAACCTTTTTCCGTTCGTTATATGAAAAATGTATCTTCATTTTCTTGTGTAAATTTTTTTCAATGCGCCCACTTTTAAGGGCGTGGCTTTTATAAAATATATATTATGTTCAGGTAAGATCGTTTAAAAACTACTCGATTCAGCTGTAGTTAAACACATATATGCCTAAAAAGTGACTGATGATCAAAGCACAGTTAGTGCTTCCATTTTTTGGGACACGCCCACTTTTAAGAGGCGTTACCGTAAAAAGTCTTAATATGCATTAATTTTTTGAGGTTTTTTAACTATCGTTCGCAGTGTTGAAGTATGAAGATGAACACTTAGATTTGTATTTCTTGGTTACGTAGCAGAGTGTAGTTCAAGAACTGTTCAAAACACCCATAATCGCTATTCCCAATCAAAATTTAATTTCTAAAAATTTTAGTTTTGTCTTGTTTTGTTCAAATCGATCAGCACGCTTAAAAGTGAATGATGAGCTCATATAGTGATTACACTGGCAATAAAAACTCTCAGCTATAGGCGTGGCACACGCCTTTTTTTATTGAGCCAACAGGTTTTATACATCGGCCAAACAAAATTTATTTTATTGAATTTTTTCCTGCCTGCTAAAGAAGAATTTTTTTTTCTGAAACTGGAACAGTGGCTGGCTGCGGGAGGCGAACGCATATTCATATACATACATATACAAAAATATGGGGAATAGGGTATCCAACAGTTCGTTGCAAAGCTACTGTAGCTCTCGCTTATGTTTTGTAATTGAATAAATTGTTTAACAAAATGTTCTGTCAGCAATTTTTTAGCATACCTATTATATTCATTTCCACATAAACAGGCAGTACACGTCTTATGGGGAAGCTTTTTTAAATCAGTTGCGTGCAATATTTTTACTATTGTTGAGCCGCCAGCGAATTTCCAATCGCATCTGACGTGGATCCTATTTCCTAAGTCTTATTTAGAGCAAATCTAAATGTGCATGTGCACTGATTGGCTGCTGATATTTAAAATTCAACTTCAAAGTTTGAAGTTCAAACCCTTTTTAATTGATGTGCATTCAGAGTTACCAGTGTTCTTTTGGTTACTCGTTCAGCTTTCTTTTCTTGGGTTTCTGCTAATGAGCTTTTGGTTTTAGAGCTTTCAAAAAGAGTTTTTAATGATCAGTGTTGTCGTATATTTGAAATGCTTACTACGGAAACCTTACAAGAGCTTTTGTATTTATTAAACGCCTTACGGAAAACAAAAGAAAGCGAATGAGAGACAAACATCCCTATCTTCCCTGTATCGCCGATTTATGTGGAACAGGGTGTAGTTACATTAGTTACAAAAATTACATCAGTTTCGCGGAATTGTAATTGTAACTAATTACAATTAGTTACGCGTAACTATATGAGTAACTTACTCGGAGTAACTTACGTCGCCAACGCTGATTTTGTTATCCCAATACAAATTAATAGATAATCTTTAGTTCATTGGAGAAACATTGACAACGCGTCTTACTGAAATTGTAAGCGTGCGCAGGAACATATTTACCCTCCCCTCCAACTCCACAAGCTCGTTTGGAAGCTGTTATACGAAGCACGGTGAGTTCGCTGTGGTCATTGTCGTACTTGATCGTCCGAAAACAATTTTTTTGTTTGTCCAACAAAAATTTGTCGTTATCTCCCATATCCCAGTCATCCAACGAATATACTTTAAGGATTGTGTATTGGATTTAACAAATTAAATTATTTATAATCCATTGGCAGGGTTGCTGATTTGTGGGGAATTCCCCAAACTGTGGGGAATCTTAACTCGTTTAAGGATTTTTTGGGGATTGGCACTTTGTGGGGAAAATGAGGGGATTTTAAAAATTAGTGCTTTATCGATGGACGATACATTAACAATTTGGTGATTACTGATGATAAAATCGATTACGATGAACGAAATCGATATATTTTTTAAATAGCACATCCCTGTATTGGAAAACTTCACATTTGTGTTTAATAAGTAGGCGTCCCAACTCCGATTTCCAGTGCTTGGAAAGTTTGTGACAGCTCAAAAACTAGATGACGAGTGGCGTTCCCACGCTATGTTGGATTTTATTCGACATGGCCTTGAGGAAACGATAGTGCTGAAAACTACTGGGGTAAGGTGTTTAAATAAATAAAATTTAACGATTTTGTATTAAATTTTTTTTTTTTTTACTAGATAATAGTGTGGGGAATTTGTGGGGAATTGGAACTCTGTTCTTCCCCAATTTGGGTAATTTGACATCGAATTTTGGGGAATTTGGGAAGTTGACATCGGCAACACTGTCCATCGGTAATACTGCATAGATATGTTCTTAACTTGAATTGATTCAGTTTATTTCGTAAAAACATTGTTCGAAATGAGGTAAATTTTTATTTCCTTGAAATAATCTATACATATGATAAAATTGTAACGGTTCGATGTCTGTACATTGAAGACATAGATGCAAAACTAATATGGGGAGTCTCTATTACACCCACAGAAGCCAAAACAACTGCTTTTAAATTTTTTGTCTGTCTGTTTGTCTGTCTGTCTGTCTGTACGCGCATCACGCAAAAACTCCTGCATGGAATTGAATGCAGTTTTCGCAGATTTATTGGTAGTACGTCAACTATAGGCTACATTTTATTGCACGAAAATATCTAATTCTGGTTGTTTTTTTAAATATTGCTCAATCGCATGTTATTTAATGAACTTTACTCAAAATTAAAACATTAGCGTCTCACTTACATAATGGTTCTGTAAATTATAAAACTAGCGCCACACTTATTTACATGAATAAATATAAGATAGTCGTTCTGAAAAGTTGTTACATCAAAAACATCGTAGATGGCGCTGTTTACCTCTTTAAAGACTAACCTCATTCAGCGAAAGCAGAAATCGAAAAAGTAATGTAACCATTAGATGAAATAGCACGAAAAACAGTGTAAGCTTCACGGCAATGTTTGGCTTGGTGAACGAGCAACACTTACGCCCAAAACTGATGAAGCAGAGCTACCATAAGTCAGAGTAGTTTGGAAAAAGTTGAAGGAGACTACCGGTGGTATACCGGTCCATAAACATAGTTCTATACGGAACCGATGCTATCACTTCGGTAGAGTTTCTTAACTCTATTTCTCCCCGCGCGTAACATCGCTTTGAAAGAGGGTATTCCGATTATGTATATTGCTTAGGAATTTAACCCTCCAACGATGCAATGGAACCCATCTTCAAGTTATGTTACTTCGAAATAGAATTATACAGAAGCCAAATATCTTAATGGAGCTGGTAAAGCATGTAGTTTTCATACCACTCATACCTCCCATTTAAAGCAATTTCACGTTTGGAGAGTATGTTTCACAATGACCATCTCATAACGAACTATTCCTCTCAAGGACAACTATAAGTTGCTTGCTCTAGGCTTTAGGGTCGCAAGCTCAGTTAATTTGTTTATAATGGTCCCTATGGGTAGAATATAAGACATGTTTTATAGAAACAAATTCTTTAATTTTTGTTATTTTATTCTCCATACAAATAAGCCCTGTTTATCAACCCGTCCACCGTTATAAGTCCATTCTAAACTCCACGCGTACGAAGTGATGAAAGAATATTCGCAATAAAATTTCATTTAATCTATCACAATATTTAGGTATGCTTTTTTTTATGTTCGGAAAAATAAATAAAACAAACTGTCAACACTCTTTTAAAATGTTTTGTTTTCAACCTCACAAAATAGTTTGAATATTGTATTGTGTTTCCGTTTTTTTTCTGCAGAACTATTTATAGTCTTATGAATAATTTTTATATGACACATGAGACATGACCCAATTAAAAGTGACACATTTGAAAAATGGTCAAGTTTTGAAATGTTAAATGAATTTTTTAAAATACAGTTTGTACGTAGATATTTTGTTGAGCAAACAAATGCAATATTTATGTTTAATTAAATATTTATGCAAATATTTATAGGAACTTCAAAAAAGATACTTTTTATTTTGGAATTTTAATTAATGGTTATCCGTAAATATTCCAGATACATATGTATGTACCTACATATTATTATTTTTATGTAGTTGAGAAGGTTTTTGGGAAATAATTCAAAGAGCCACAATTCTAATGAAGTGCCATGAATGATGCTTTTATGATTTGAAAATATTGTTTGGCAGCTAATAACCAAAAAATGACAAAAAAATTATTTTAATATTATTAAAAATTACGAAACTTTGAGTTGTCAGTTTTGGCTATTCGTTTACCAAAACGAGTGAGTAGACGTTAACACCGCACATTTACCTAATCAATTTTGTTTGACATTTTAATTGTTTGAAGTTGAAAATAAACAATATTAGTGAAAAGAGCACCAATGATTTGGATATCAACCAATTATTAAAACTGATAATGGTGCATAAAAAAAGAGGCCTGGAATATAGACGTTCATGCTTTAGTGCTTACATTCAGCCAATTTGATGTTGGGTTCTATTCTGCCTACTTGGTCGCCAACAATGTGACTGTCACCTCGAAGCACAACGATGATGCTAGAAAGTCGTTCACCTGGACAATTCGGAGCCTCTAGGATGTGGTACAAAGATAGTTTTGTACATCAATTTGCTTGTCAAAAAAGAACGTGATCGAGAAATCAGTGACGATGAAGGTGAAAAGTAGGAGAAAGATAAGAAAGAAATGGAGAGACTGAAAAGCCCAAAATTTAGAATGGAGGATGCTGTCAAGGATACTGACAAAAAAAATATTTTTAGAATTAAGTAATACAGGGTTTTGCAATACTAGGTGTTATTTTGGTATTCAAAGAAAAATGTCATTGTTGAGAATAATTATCGGATGTTTACTTAAAGAAGAAAGTATGCCATTAATAACGGAAAACAATGTCACTCAAACTGATACCTTTCAAGGTTTTTTTCATTTTGGATTTGCTCAATAAGAGTGGTTGCATTAAATGTTTGTCTGGATGCTGTGTTACCCAAAACGTCTAAGTATAGCAGCTGTTGCATAGTTTCTTCCTGCATCCGTACCCCTATCGTTCCTTACATCGTAAAGTGGTTTCCTCCATCTTTGTTGGATACTTAAATTGTCGCTTTGATTTTGTATTCAGCTACAGAAGAAACCCAGGTTTATTTAAGGCATGTTTTGTGTGGAAACAGCGGCTATCACAGACCACCAGCTGACGAGCGTTGCAAAAATCAACAAGACAATCGACTAATCGAATGGAACCTTAGCATCCTGTTACTTGTCCACAAAAAAGGAGATACTCTGAACTATGCCATCTACAGAGGTATAAGTGTCCTAAATGTCGCGTATAGAATCTTGTCGGCCATTCTGTGTGAAGGCCTGAACACTTTCGTGCGTTAAGAGATTGGCCCCTTTCGGTGTGATTTCACTGTTTCAGGCCCGGTAAGTCAACCGTCAAACTTCGTCGGATTTTAGAAAGACCTATGAGTTCCAGATCGATACTCGATTTTAAAGTCACCTATGACACCGTGAATATGAACGAACTATACAGAGCCATGTCACTTCTTGGGAACCCTGCTATACTCGTTGGGTTGTGCGGGATGACTGTAGAGAACTCGCGCTGCTCCATCAATGTTGGTAAGAACACCACCGACTCATTTAATGTCGAGAAAGGCTTACGACAGGGTGACGCGCTGTCATGTAACCTCTTCATCATCATTCTTGAATCTTAAATCCGTTCAATAATTTGGCTATTCTGATGATATTGACATCATTATGGAAGAACGATGCGCGCTGTCAGTAGAGCATTCACAAGTATTGAAGTGGAGGCGGCGAAAGTGGGTCTGGCAGTAAATGGGAAGAAAACAAACTAAATGTTATCTTCGGGTGCAGAACATCATCATCCAATGCTTGGAAAGAACGTCACGATGGACAGATATATCTTTAAAATTGTCAAGAACTTTGTCTATTTGGGTTCCAATATAACCTCTCAGAACAACATCAGTGAAGAAATCAGTCGAAGATTCACTCTCGCCAATTGCTGTTTCTTCGGACTTAGAAGGCGCATCTTAGTAGTAAAAGCCCTCTCTCAAAAGACCAAGCAGACTCTATACAAAACCCATATCATCCCAGTCCTGCAGAATAGGGAACCAGCGTGGACACTGACACAATCGGATAAATACAGGCTGGGGTGCTTTGAGAGAAAGATTCTTCGGGTGATGTTCGGTCTTGTATGTATCAATGGAGTATGAAGGAGAATATTCAATGACGAACTGAGCGGGCTATACAGCGACATTGACCTGGTAAAGAAGCTGAGAATTCAGCGGCTTAGATAGCTGGGCCATGTGGAGCGTATGGACGAAAACGCTCCTGCCCGACGAATCTTCAATTCCAACCCGGAGGGCCGACGCAGTTCTAGAAGACCATCTAAGGTATTGCGATCGGCCTCAATCAACTTGGTGTGTGCAACTGGAGGCCACTCGCTAGGGATTGGCCTAGCTGGCGAAGATTGTTGGTTGAGGCTGTGGTCAACAATGGTCTGTCTGCGACACCTTAAGCAAGTAAGTAGTCAATATCTATCCATATCGCGCTCAGGCCTAGGTTGTCCTTATATTGTAAAAGGTTTTAAAATAAGAGGGGTTATTTAGAATAGCTAGCTATCTCGGTAATTGTCACTTTTGTCGCTGTAATATTTCGACATTTGACAAGTAGAAACTACGCCATTAATAAAAATGGAACGATACACGCTTCAACAACGCAACGTGTCTTTGCTGATTGGGTCCTTGAAATGCATGAAAATGATCCGGAATTTCATCGAAATTCATCTTGACTGATGAGGACCATATCCACCTCGGTGGCTACGTCAATTGGATGGTATTGATCTGGACAACGTTTTCTTTCAACAAGACAGTGCTTCGTGCGAAATAAGCAACGAAACCATCGATCTTTTACGGGAAAATTTTCCGGACCGTGTTATCTCTGGAAGAGGTGATCACAATTATCCATCGACCATCGAGATCTTGTGATTTAACACCTTGTGACTTCTTCCTTTGTGGCCACGTGAAAAATAAGGTCAACGTTAACAGCCCAGCAGCGTCGATTCAAGACCTCAAAGATGGAATTCGTGAAGCTATTGAGGACATACAGCAGCCACTTTGCGATTTGGTGATGGAAAATTTCATGAAAAGGATATTGTTGTGTAAGCGTAGCCGATCATCATCCGTTTTAAAAAATGCTATTTTTCATTTAATACCAAAATATCACCTCTTATTTTAAAACCCTGTATTATGCGGGCTATTTGAATGTGTACAATTTTTTGTTTGGGTTAATTTAATGTTTTCTCCAAATAAACTTACACAGACTATCAGGCAAGAAAAAAATGGTTTCTTTAGTCAAATACCCATTCATATTGACATGAACAGAATTTCTTGCAAGTACTTTTTAGTTCTGTAACGAAGTTACAAATTTCCACCTTCCACCCGCCGTCCAATGCGCAGTGACCACATTCACGCTAGGAATTATCACTGTGCAACAACAATTTCACCACCCGATTAAGCATCGATTGATAAAATAACCGCCGCCATATAATTTAACCGCCGCCGACAGAGTCCTCCTACTTCCATCCATACACCAGAAACACCGCCAACCGCCACCGATGGAGCCATTCCACACCACATCATACACATAGACATCATCAATCACCATAGACCAAGCCATTCCACATTCCACGGCACTCAACAAAAACAACCACCGACAACACCCGCCAACCCTGGGCCCCTTAGCCACTGAAATAGACTTCCAACCACTTGCAATATCCATAACACTGGCAAGCGACAAAGAAGCACAAGAATAAAATTTGTATAGGTAAATTTATATTTTATCCTTACAATTCACACTGTGTCTTTTCAGAAATATACATAAGGAGGAGTGGAAAATCTACTGAAATTCAGATTCGAAATCTCCGCCAGTGGTTTCGGTGCTAATCAAGCGCACCAAGGAATTCGTCTCTCACCTTAAGGCATACTGTATGGGAATACCAGTCAGCAGCTTTAAATTATTTTTTGGTATTTATACCGTGAAAGAGCCCTCCTCACCGTTTATATCAGTTTTTCTCTCCGTTGTTCATCGTAGAGAATCGCTAGACCGGCAATAGGCCACCAGTTTATGTCGTGGACGGTTTCTTAGGAACCCCACAGACCTAGTCTTAAGTTGAAGTTTGAATTAAAATATATTGGATGAAATAAATTGTTAATTTAATTTTTCTATTCATTAAATTTTGATTGTTAAAAAGAAAATGTTAAATTGAAGTATTATATGCAATGCATTGTTAAGTTTAAGAAAAATAATAAAAGATTTGTAGTTCGCAACTTCTAAAATCAAAAGTTTTCGCTTTCTTATTGATACACCCTGGACACCGACGAGCTAACCTCAGCCTCGACACAAAAAAAAGCATCACAGTTTCTTCCCTCAGGAGTCAATAGCATCAAAAGTGTATGCGGGAAAATTGTGATCCCATTTCAGATCAAAAATGAATAACCATTACAAGATACTGTTGTGCTCGAACAAACCTAAAATAAACGAACACTCACCGTGGTATTAATAATTTTGGTTCATAGAAGTTCTTGCCCCCAAATATATTCTAATTGGAATCGTAATCAGTGAATGTTATATAATATTCCTGACTCAATTGTTCACTGAATTTCAATCAACAACAAAATTTTTGATACACAAGACTCATTTACAGGAGAAACATACATTGTACATAATATTAATGGCTTCCCCAGCATGACCTTTTATATCCATCATTATTCTAGATATTGTCTTACCTAAATCTCCATGGAAGAAACAAATTGGGGTAACATATTTACACCATCATCATCATAGTTATTATCTGATGTTCTACATATGTGAACAGCAACAACACTCAAACATACATACATGCCATTATCTTTGCTTAATGAGAAATTGGAACCTTCAAAGCCTCTGTATCTGAAAGAAGGAGAATCGCCTGTCGTCAAGAAAGTATGGCACCATTTCGACCTCCGTATCTTGAATCTTGATCCTGCCGCCAGCAGCATCAACACCAGCTCCGCCATACCCAATCCCATACGCCGCCATACGCCATACCAAAACAACCTTTCTCTGTACTTATATAAGTTCTTTGTAGGTTAAAGTATCTCCGAAATTGTGTGTTTCTAATTACGGCACCCATATTATATATAGATAAAGCGCCCAGTTTGTACCATCACAAGATGTCCTTAAGATTTTCACCTGCACGTGTCGCAAGAATTCTTTCTAAGCAAAACACTTCATGACACTCCCCTTTTGTAGTTTATATTTTTTGTACCAATTTAAATACAAAAAGGAAGGATACAAAATAATATCAAAACGTGAGCTGTTTGGTGTTACAGCAAGGACTATAGATATACTCGTACGATGGACAAGAAAATGTCTTACATACAATATCCTTCGAAAGAACATCTTACGTAAATGCATGTCTACGAACGTAATGTGGGTGTTTTATACCCATGCCACCATCCCGCCCAACGAGGGAATCTTTTATATTGACTGCATGCACTATGTGAATTTGAAATTGTATCCTTTTAAGACAAAATGTTCCACACAGAAGGAGAGGGTTAAATGGACACAACACTGAAAGCGATAATTATGGCCACTATTTGAGTGCTGGGCGGGAGGAAAGGACGACTACAAAAGCATTACAAGTGGGTGGTGATAATGAAGCCACCGACTCTGACTCCGACACACAACCTTTTGTTGTATCCTTTTTTGTCGGGGACCACTCGAATGCATTCAGAAATAATCGATTGCAATGCACTAGAGAGCGACCGACCGACGACGACGACGACGCAGGCAGACTACCACTTCCGACTGCAATTACTGAGACAAGGCATTAAGTGGCAATTAAGGAAAAACTGTATCTATACAACCTGCAACACTGTACGAGTACAAGGACGACCGACGACGGACTGCAAGCTTAACATTACCGAAGCAGCAGACAAATTGCCATTGGTTTTAAGTTTCGGAGCCGAAGGTGTACCTCAATACAAAACTTCTTTCTCTCCATGCATCGTAATCATATTGCAGAGCAAGGATATATAGAAAGAAGTATTGGATAAGGACAATAATTTGAAGCTTTTAAAGTTTTTAAATCTTTGAGGTTTAAAGACGAATGGGAAAATCAATATATATGCGGAGAAGCGAGAAGAGCACCGAGGTGTCCTTCTCTATGTGTGTAACTTCCAAGCATAAAGCCACATCGTTAAAAGCGATAAAATTTTATTGCGTGCAGAGCAATAAAATGTGAAGTGAATTGGAAATTTCCGTTCCGCGTCCAATTGAAAAAAACAGGATTTTATGGGTGTAACCCATCTATGCTGAGAAGTACTTAAAAGGTGTCGCAGCACGTTACTGTTGCTGTTATATTTTGAACATAAGGAATCAAATGCAGCTATAAAACGAAAGTGATTACACGCTTATAAAATGTACCAAAAAGTTTAATAGCTTATAGCACATTGCCGCCATCGACATGTGCATTGGCGCTTGGTTGGGGGAGGGGATTGAACCGAATTGCTTATTTTAAATTCAAAGTACATGTAGGATGTTGGGATAGGAAGGTGACATTTACAGCTACTTTAAATCAACCATTATATGTGGAAGTGTTTTATAGAAAGCATTATACCTTTTGCAGGATAATTACACATGATGCGTTCTTCACTGTGAGCGAAGTTTGATCGTTCGAGAGACAATCAATCGACGCGCCAACTGCGGACGAATTATGTATTAAATTTGGGCGGCTTTGAAAATCAACAAAAGATTTAACGAACAAAATTTTTGAGCATTTGGATGAGCTGGGCATGCAGGGATAAATTCTTTACAACTAACTTTCTTACTTACTTACTTATGATGGCTCCACTAGCAGGTGGTGATCCTAGACCTTGCTTAATATGCCCCAATAGCCGGCTCGATTGCTAGCCTGGCGTCTCCAATTTTGCACTCCAAGTTGTCGGTCTCCCTGTAACTGGCCACTCCATCGGAGATGAGGTAGACTTGGCTTCTGACTCCCTCTGGTTTGGCGTTGAAGACTTAACGAGCTGGAGCGTCGATTTTCATTCTCTTTACATGGCCCAGCCATCTTAGTCTTTGGATTCGAATTTTTCTGACTCGGCTTATGTCGCTATACAGTTCGTATAGTTCGTTGTTGTATCTTCTTCTCCAAACGTTGTTTTCGCGATTTACGCAGACAGGACCATAGATCGTACGCAGAACTTTTCTCTCGAAGACTCCAAGTGACTTTTCATCCGATTGGGAGAGGGTCCATGCTTCAGCTTCAGCACCATATAGCTTATAGCAGGATCGGGATGATGAGTGTTCTATACAGTGTCTCCTTGGTTCTTCTCGATAGGGCTTTATTCCTCAATTGCTTATTCAGTCCAAAGAAACAGCGATTAGCAAGAGTTAGTCTGGGTTTGATTTCAGCGCTGATGTTATTGCCTGTGTTTACAGCAGTACCCAGGTAGACAAATTCATTGACTACCTCGAAGTTATACCCATCAATGGTTACGTTCTGACCAAGTCGGTGGTTGGATTGGACTTTTGTTGATGAAAGCATGTACTTAGTCTTGTTCTCGTTTATTTCCAGCGCCATTCTGATTGCTGCTGACTCCATAGTAGTGGTGGCACCGGTTACTGCTCGCTTTGTTCTTCCTATCACGTCAATTTCGCCAGGAAACCCAAGTAATTGTGTTGATTTATTGAAAATGGTGCCTGATGTACTGGCATGGGTGCTCCGTATGACATTTTTAAGCACAATGTTAAAACAGCTGCATGACAGTGGGTCACCTTGTCTTAGCCCTCTGGTGGTTTCGAAGGTTTCGGTAGAGTATCTACCAACTTTGACGGAACAGCGAGCATTCTCCAACGTCATCCTGAAAATTCGTATCAGTTTAGCAGCGATTCTAAAGTTAGACATGGCACGATACAGTTCAACTCTATTAACACTGTCGTAGGCAGCTTTAAAATCGACGAACAGGTGGTGGGTGTCGATGTTATATTCTTGGGTTTTCTCCAGGATCTGGCGTAATGTGAATATTTGGTCGGTGGTAGATTTTCCAGGTCTGAAGCCGCATTGGTAAGGACCTATCAGATCATCAGCAAACGGCTTGAGACGTTCACATAAAACGCTGGACAGGATTTTATAGGCGGTGTTTAAAAGACTTATGCCTCTATAGTTGGCTCAGAGTAAGCGGTCTCCTTTTTTGTGAATCGGGCAGATGGTACTGAGATTCCACTCGTCCGGCATACTTTCCTCCAACCATATTTTGCAGATGAGTTAATGTATGATGGCTACTTTGATTTCATTTTGGTCGGGAAGATGTAGCTCATGGTCGTCGTCTAGATTAACGAGTTGATCTTGGCGGGGATCTTGGCTGTCATCGCCATTTAGCAACCGGGTAAAGTGGTCTCTCCAGATAGCTAACATCGCCTGCGATTCCACTATGATTTTTCCATCGTGATGTAGACTATTTCACCCTTTTATAGAAGTTTCGTACCTCTTTTCTGCAAAAACATCTCTGCATCTCCTCGACTTCGCGTTGCTGGTGTTCTTTTTTCTTCCTCCTGAGTAGACGTTTCTCATCTTTCCTTCGCTCAACATAGAGATTTCTGGATGCTCTAGTATCTCTCTGGAGCCACGAATTGTATGCTTCCGTTTAAGCTTTGTTTGCCTGAGCACATTCGGAGTCGAACCAGGTTTTTCTGGAGGGAGGATGTGAGATTCCCAATACCTGTGACGCAGCACTTCTTATGGCTTGTTGACATAGCTGCCATTGGTCTTCCGGGTTCATGTCATTAGTCGAAGGATTTTTCGCAAGCTCAAGGGATACGCGGTCTCTTCCGATTGAAGTCGTCTAACATTGAATTTCCTCGGCGTAGTCGGTGTTCGCCTAAGAACACCCTATGTTTTGCACCGACTAGGTATTGGTCCGAGTCGATGTTTGCTCCTCGGAATGTAGACATTCATTATGATGGAGGAGTGTCTTCCATCAATCACAACATGGTCGATTTGGTTGCCGGTTCGACCATCTGGAGATCGCCATGTGCCCTTGTGGATGTCGGGACGTGGGGATCCTGTGCTGCTCAGTTCCATGTTTTTTCTCGCTGCAAAATCGATGAGCCTGAGTCCGTTATAGGAAGTGGTGTCGTGAAGGCTGTGTTTTCCGATCGTCATACCAAAGATGTCCTTCCTTCCAATTTTGGCATTGAATCCTCCCAAGAGAATTTTAATGTCATGTTTTGGGCACTGCTCATAGGTTTTGGCAAGGAGCTCCTAGAAACTTTCTTTCGTAGCGTCATCTTTCTCCTCTGTAGTAACATGGGCGCTTATGAGGCTTGGGTGTTGGAATTTGGCCTTAATGCGGATCGTTGTCACTCGTTCGCTGACTTTGCGAAAGCTCAAGATGAAGGTTTCGGTTAGCTGTTTGGCTTTACGCGACCTGTTAAGCGTTCGCCCGTTCCATGCGCAAATGCGTAAATCATTGTCCGTTTTTCGTTTGCGGGGGGAGGGTCGTCAACATTATTGGTTTGGTCAACCGAAGCATTTTTAGTGGTTTTCATCACAATATTTTGTCCCTTTCATGACCGGTTTGAGAGACCTGTAGTGCATGACGTGTAGATCGTGTTGGTGGTTGGATCTTCAGAGCGTTTCTTTCCTCCTGCTTCTAGTTCCTGAGAAGAGAACTCAGGTATCTTCAATCTATGGAACCGATGGATCCAACGCTCGTCGTTAGTTCCCCTTTCGGCTATCCAGAGGGCACCGTGTAGAGGTGACGCGTCGATTTTGTCCACCATATTTGTATTCCTTAAATATTAAAAATACCCAATTTGAACCTTAATATTTAGTTTTAACCCCTTTGGAGGAGGTTATACCGTAATGCACTTAAAATATTTTTAAAGGATCAAATAAGAAAAATATTATAGAAACATCAAAAGATTTCGATAATATGTTGGCTTTAAAGAACACAACAGTTGCTCTTCTCGTTCGAATCACATACTTCATCGATTAACCCTTACCACTGAACAAAAAGTCAATGTCCTTAGATCCTTCCAAATAGAAAACTACAAAAAAAAGAAGAAACATACCCGCCAACTAAAGACACCTGCTTGCTTGTGCTGGTTACGTAGCGAATATCTACTTCCACTACATTAGCGATTGAGATGCACTGCTAAGCCCAGCACTGCCGCAAGCAGTGCAACTTGAAATAGCTTAGCGCTGCTAGCTAGGATAACAACGTGTCTTTCTCTTTAACTTTATAAATATTTATGTATATGTGTGTGTTCAATATACTATACTTGCATGCCAAAGATATCCTTGTGCTTCTATATTTATACGAGTAGTCCTATATATGTGACGGCGGGTGTGGGTGTCTGTTTGTGAAGAAAGAATTTCCGCACAAGGATTTCCAATTACGGAATCCAGTCACGTCTCCGTTGAATTTCTGCGCGTTTCATTTTGAATCCTGCTTATGAAGAAGACCAAGTACACGGATCTCATTTTGTCTGCTGTTTGAGCATTCCTTTCACTTTTGGCCAAAATCTAATACCTTCGCTATTCTTGTGTCAGAACAGCAAGGCATACAACCGAGGTGTGGGGGAGGGAGGTAAGGATGACGGCAAAGATGCTCCGCACAAAGAATACGTATCACTTCAAATTTTGTGTTGTTCAAGTGCATTTGGTGGTGGTAACTGGTAACCAGCCATACGCCAATTTGCTACCTCGCCTGCAGGATATGTGCCTGCCTATATCCTTGCGGCAAACATTCAAGTCCATTTCTCGAGTCGAGTCGAGATGTGTGTGTTTCATGGTGGATGAGAACGTGAAAAGGTAGTTATAGAAGAAGATGAAGAGAAGAGAAGATAAGAAAATGGGTTCGCTGTTTTATTTTTATTTTGTGCTGAATTGATTGTGTGGTTGATTTTTCTGGTTGCCTAAGGTTGATATAGATTTTGTTCTGGATGTTGGTTTGCTTGAAGACGTGGTTATTTTTAATATTAAGAAACGCCACCTGTGTGTTATTACAGCGGGGTTTAAAAAAATTCTTCTTCAAATAATTTTTTTTTCGTAAACGCAGTTTTTCAGTTGTTTGTATTTTTTACTCATCATTTTCTGGAACTTAAAATACGAATGCTTAAATGACATAAAAAACAAAAATTTGGAATGAAATAAAAGAAAAAATGATTTCCACAAAATGGTAATTTGAGAATTGGGAAACCCAACTAAACCAAAACACAAAAACAACAATAAAACTATGGAACCGACAAAAATACTAAACAAAAATTAAACGGTGGTATTCGTTGGAGCTTTGAAAAATTTGAAATGACTGAAGATAACATTCCTTCGGAATTAGTTTTTATGTGTCCTTCATCTATTGAAGGGATCAGCGTATATGCTTCAGTGGTGTTTCCAATTAAAACTATGGAATCCTGTTGCTGTTGTTGTTGGCAATCCATTAACTGGTCTTGTTGCTGCTGATATATTATTTGCTGCTGATGGCTATGCTGCTGCTTCTGAAATATCTGCTGTTGCTGGATAGGTTGCTGCTGGACCTGCTGCTGGACCTGCTGCTGAAGATAGTATTTCTGTTGGATTTCTACTACAGATTCGCTTTCTTTAGTTTGGTTAAGTAATCCCTGGTCATTAAGATGAACTTTTGGTTGGAACTGAAATACAAAATTAGTATAGGTAGGTACTAGGTAGGTACATACGAGTATAAGTAACTTCGAATTCGGGAAGTCATGAAGGTAAAACACTTACATTGTTAAAGTTACATCTTTCATTGTCTGCATTTTGCACAATTGGAACAACTTTGCGGGCACCAGCTGAGCGCTTTCGTTTTGGCAAGCGCGAAAGTGCTTTAGCTTCCACATCCGTTGTTTTTTTTTTTTTTTTTTTTATAATGCACACGCGCTCAAGGGGTTTGTTATAGCCCTTTTAATGATAAGTCACAGCGCGAGCGATAGGAAGTTAGGAAGGGAGGGAAAGGAGGTGTCGATGAACATTGATCTTGAATGTTTGAAGATCAAAATGGCAAGGAAAAATTGTGCCAGGCAATCCATTCCACATTCGTGTTGTACGGCTAAAGAAAGAATCTCTATATTTCACGGTACGTCCAAAATTGGGCTCAAGTGTAAACTGATGAGCGTTCCTAGCAAGACGAGTATTACGGGGGAAATGTTTAAGGGGTGGAACGCAACTGGCTACCTCGAGTGAGCATTTTTTGTAAAAGAATCTGTAAAATAAGGAAAGACATGAGACATTTCGACGATGTTCAAGTGACGGAAATGTTTCCATAATGCTTCTCTCTCCTATCAATTTTAACGCTTTTTTCTGAACTCTGTCGAGCAGGTGAAGAAAAGTTTGAGAAGCACCTGCCCAGAGATGGGAGTTATACTCGAGTTTAGGGCGTATAAACGCTTTGTAAATTGTAGCCAGATCAGAAGGGGTGAAAAACTTCTTGCATCTATTAAGGAAGCCTAAGCATCTTGCAGCATTCTTGGCAATCTCAAGTATATGATCATTCCAACGAAGATTGTCACTGATACACATACCGAGTACTGATAGCTTTTCGGCCTCCTCGATGCAAGTACCATTCATGGATAATGGCATAGGGGGTATGTTTAGCTTCAACGACAAAAGACAGCATTGAGTTTTCGACGCATTAAACTCCACACGATTTCTAGTACCCCAATTCACAATGCTGTTTAAATCGGAGTTTAACGAGCTTATCATACGATTTCGTTGTAATAACACGTCCGAAGGCGAAGGCCGTGAATTATCAAACGTATATGAAAAGCTGAGGGTTGAGTCGTCAGCAAAACAATTTAATGGATTAGAAGTCACAGACAAGAGATCATTTATAAAAATGAGAAAGAGAGTCGGAGACAGAACGGAGCCCTGGGGCACACCAGCATTTATTTTGTGGAGATCAGACTTGAAACCGTCTAATACAACTTGTATTGATCGGTCCAGAAGATAGCTTCTAATCCAACGAATAAGAGTATCATCGATACCAAATGCACGCATTTTCGATAAAAGAGCTTCATGCCAAACTCTATCAAATGCTTTTGAAATATCAAGCGCAATAATCTTGCTTTCGCCAAAGCGATGCACAGATTTGTTCCACTGTTCGGTGAGATATGCCATCAGATCACCAGTGGAACGATTGCTGCGAAAGCCGTATTGCCGGTCATTTAAAAGCTCCCGATCTTCGAGATATTTCTTGAGCTGACGATTTATCAGCGTTTCCATGACCTTGGAAAGAAGGGACGTAAGTGCAATTGGTCGGTAAGAGGAGGGGGAGGAGGAGTCACCTTTTTTTGGGACGGGCTGGACAAATGCTGTTTTCCATCTACTAGGAAAGATTCCTGAACGATAGGAGCGATGAAAAAGCTTACGCAGTGGTTTTGCCATAGATGAAGAACACTTCTTCAGAAGAATAGGGGGTATACCATCCGGGCCAGCGGATTTGTGTATATCAAGATCTTGAAGTACTCTTGCTACTGTACGAGTGCGGAAAAATATCTGTCCCATAGAAGAATTAACGTTCTCAAGTACAGGAGGGGCATTGTTGCTTGCAGGCAACGTAGAACTTGCAGCGAAATGAGCTGCGAGCATATTCGCCTTCTCTGAAGAGCTGACAATGGGTTTATCGTCGACGATGAGCGTTGGAACTGATGATGACGTTGAGTTCTTGACGTTTTTTACAAATGACCAGAAATTTTTACTGCCTTTGGGACATTGCAGAATTTTTTGCCGTAACTTCTGGTCATGCAAAAATTTCGTTTTATGTATAACGGAGTTGCACGAGTTCCTAACTTGTTTGTGTTTCTTCCGATTTTCCTCAGTTGGGTTGGCTTTATAGGATCGGAAGCTTACTTCTTTCAACCTGATAGCTTCTTTACACTCTTCGGAAAACCAAGACTTTTCTTTTGGTTTGATACATTTTGTTCTGTGAGGGACAAAAGTTCTCATTCCAAGAAAAATCACTTCTGTAATCATTTCAGCACTGGCATCAATGTCATTATCGAGGAAGCATAATGACCAGTTAAAGTTGCGAAAGAAAATATTTAGACCGTCCCAGTTGGCTTTCTCGTATTGCCAAACGGTCCTAGTGGGAATTTTTTCTTTAACTGGATGGTTGGAGATCGAGAAATTAGCTGAAATGACACAATGGTCCGAGGTGCCAAATGGAGAAGTTACTTTAATAGTATATTTATCAGGATGGGAAGTAAGGAACAAGTCAAGAGTATGGGCGGAATGCCCATCAACATCCGGTATACGAGTAGGCTCATCGACAAGCTGGGTAAGATGGTTATACTCAGCAAAGATCTCGGTATACCTTCCTTCGAGTGTTGTCTGGCCAGAATATCGGAGCCAACTTGAATTGTGTACATTGAAGTCGCCCGTAATCACGACTTCAGTGTGAGGACAATGGGAAACAATTCGGGAAATTGAATCTGACAAAACATCTAACTCATCACAAGTAGACATGCTGTCAAGATTCGGACTCCTGTAAAGAAAACAGTAATGAATGATATGCTTGCGGACAGTGAATTTGAGCCACAGGAAATTAAAGTTCGTATTAGAACAATGCCCATATTGGGGAAGACTCTGGCAAGCAATATCATTCCTAACATAAACGACAAGACCATGGTGGGAAAAAAGTAATGGCACTAAGTTATATCCAAACAAACAAAATTCTGATAAATCAGTATTCTGTCCAACCTGGGTTTCACTTAATGCCAAAACAGCTGGCCTGTATTGCACAGTATGGGCGTACACAGAAAAGAAATTCTTTCTTAGCCCACGAACATTTGAATATACAACACAAAAATCACTTACCATTTTGAAAAACTAAACACAAAAAATTCAACTTTGACGAAACTAATTTCAGCCGTGCAGTATAGGCCCATATTAATTCCAATTATAAACAAACTGTCCTAGGTGTTATGCCCATAAAACAATTTGCAAACGGGAATTAATATAGACAAAAGACACGAAAGAAATACACATCAAATGCTGCTCACCATCCAATGCAAAATCTCTTGCGATAAGCCCCACAAGAGGCTTGCATTGCATAGAAAGCAACAGTTATGGGTGGCGCGGGTGGAGAGGATGGGTATTGTTGGATGCTGTGCTGCGAATGCGAGCGAGGTATTTGGTGTATTTTTTTTTTCTTTTTCTTTTAATTGGCACTGATTCTATTTATTTTTCAAGTTTAGGGCTGAATTTAATTTATGACTTTAAATTTATTGCACTATTTATGGTAGGTATGTAAATTTGGTTTGGTTTATCTTTTTTTTTTTTTATTATTATTTTTGTGGGTGACACACGCGCACAGAAACAACGCGACCGCACACGACGAGCACTTGATCGACACTTTACGTGAACGTGCTTACACATTCAATCAATGTGTCGCTCATGTCGGACATGTTGCTTATTTCTCTTATAGCCTCTTTATAAGTTGGAATAAATGTCCTTTTAAGGACGCAGTCATGCTCAGTCCAATGTACCAGGTGGATCCCAAGGCTTTTTAAGGTATTTTTCAAGTAATGATCTGGGAGGCCACATCAATTTCCCATTTGTTTCCGATTGATTTGGAACAGCGGACAGAAGGCTATTGCCGTTTTTATTAGTTTCCACTACTTTATAACAGCGCATTTTTTTAACTTTTATTTTAGAACTTTTCACAGCCACTTTCGCGCGCGTTTGATTTTAATTTTCGAATGATTTTCTGAATAATGTGATTTAACATTCGCTTGGCAACAAAAGCAAAGCCTACTATTATTTCAAAAAATCTTAACAAGCGTAACGTCAAGAGGTATCGTGAACGTGAAGTATATGGTATGAACTTATTCAATTTTGATTATGTTTTCGTCAACAGAAAATTGGCATAGAGTGCTAGACTGGCACGAGGAAGGAATCGAGTTCAAATCTCAGGTAAAAAAAAACTTTTCATTTTTATAATTAAACTAACATTTCACTCATTACAGAACACAGAAAAAAAGGTTTCGGAAGCTGACTGAGGAGAAAAAAATACAATAAAATAAAATAAAATGCAATAAGAAAATACATCATCACAATTTAGATAAATAAAATAAAAAAACGGATTAAAAAAATATTTTTTTAACTTTCAGAATCAGCTTTGCTAAAAAAATTTTTGTCTCTCGATGGCAAAATAGCTTTTCGTGAATCCGCGAACAGCGTATTGCTTACGCAAAATACATTTGGTTAAAGCCGTATATAAACATTGAAAGCAAGCTATTAGCAAATAGCTGTTATCAAATGACTTGGGTAAGGCCTTATATAAACATCCAAGGCAAGCTATTGACAATAGCTGTCATTAAATGGCTTAGATAAGGCCTTATATAAACATCCAAGGCAAGCTATCCGCAATAGTTGTCAAAATGGCTTTCGTTAGGCCTTATATAAACATCAAAGGCAAGCTATAGCTTGTTCAGCCAAGCTAATAGCAGTTCATGAAAAGCTATTTGCTGCTATAAGAACTGTCAACAAGTCTTATGGCAGTTAATTAGCTTGCGTAAATGCGCCAAAATGACTTGCATAAGGCCTTTTACAGTTTCTATAGCAGTCTAAAAATAGCTTGTATAGAACCTCATACAAGTTAAATTGTTAGTTGGGGAGTATGTAGAGCAAAGAGCAGAGAAAATGTTGGCTTTCTGTAGTAAAAAGTGATGAAGTGAGGTTTTTTCCGCAGGGTGACATTACGGTACAGTGGGTTATTTGCTTGGGTGCCAACCTAGAGTTGTGTATTCTAGCCCTAGCCTAGCCTAGCTGCAATTTTTCTATATTCTCCCAATTTTATTTCGATGCCACCCGTGGAATTTTCATGAGATAAGTATCACCTAAGATCTCAATAGATGTTACCACCAGAAATTCTTTCCAATTTTTCTATTCCTTCGAATTCAATAAAACAAAATAAATACTTGACACAAGGGGGCCCAAGCGGGGACGGGGCCGGTGCCTGTGACTTACACTCTGAACCATTTCTGTGGGTGCGTTGATAATCTGCAGGAATGGAAGGGACGTACAATTTACGGCTTTCCATAACATGAATTACTCTTGGTGGATTTTTCTCATCCTCGCAAGAAGAATAAATCCGGAAAAGAAGTTAAGTGGAGTCAGGGATCCCCCAAATTCAGTAAATCATATTTTCGCTGAGTAGCCTACTGATTGCCGGTAAACTCGGTCTAATTCAAACTTTTGTCTTGATATGGATATAGCCAAGCAAATGAACGATGAACTGACCCTTCTAACTAGTTTTGTATTACGACCGGGAAAGAATGTGGACTGACTTTCTCCTGTGTTTTCATGGGTGTTGTAGAAGGATCTTTTCCAAATCTAACACGACAATTCCTTCATACTATACTCACTTTCATCCAAAATCGACCTTTATATTTCAATGCTATTGGTATAAAAAGGTGAGTTTTTCCAGCTTTGGACACCTAAGGAACCCCCATATTTACCTTATATGCAATTAAAGAATAACCACCTCGGTTTGATCATTTTCTAAAATCAACCTATATTTTTTTAGCACCACTGTAGCACGTCATGGAATTCAAGGATATATTCAGGAAGACACGTGAACATCACAGCAATGTGCTTTCATGTTCAAATTATCTTTGGATTTATTTTTTTATGTTTTTTTTTTTTTATAGAATAATGTTTTTATAGCATTTTAATGATGCGAAAATTCAAAATGTTTCCATGTATTACAACAAAAAAACAACCGCTATTTCCACAACTTTACAATTTAGCTTATTCCAACATCTTGATGGGTGCTTGAGAACATATAAATAAACATAAAGGTGCCTTATCAGTATTTATCAACTAGGTAGGTATCATTGTATTTATTTGCATCCCAACAAAATGGTTTCATGGTTGGGATGTTTTCAAGAAAGTCCATTCTAGAAAACTGTTGAGGTAAACTGAGCGTGATACATTGCAGGTAGCAATGAAACATCTGCTGAAGTCGCCCGGTGGCAAAGCACATACACGTCTGTCAGCAATTCATTTGCAACTGTTAAAGCAATGATAATGACTTATACTCTCAACTGTGTATTTGTTGATATTCTTTAATGTACAGGAATGGTAGAGGCCTACAATTAACTACCGGATCCGAGCACAGCAGAGATACACCTTTCTTTAGAAAAAATGTACTCTTATAGGCTGGGCTGCCAAGGTTGCGTCAATTAGGGCCATACGACTTAGCGCCATAGTGACTTTAATTCACTTTTAAGTGCGAATTAGCGCCATAATCCATTTTTGGCATTTTAAATTTCGACCCCATATTTGTGCGACTTACCCGGATTATATTTGCGGAACTGAAACCTTCTGCTCCAGGGCCAGGGTATTATCAAGTCGTCCACTGCTATAACCTCACTAGGTGTTCGAGAATTTACAACAAAATTTTGCAATACATCTAGAAGGCCCAGACGATTGTTACCAACCGTCGAACTGTCGGAAAAGTGGATAAACTGAAATCGGTTTCGGGACTTAACTTGGGGGACAAATGAATTTTTGTAAAATGGATATTTGTTCCAATAATCCTTTATAGACGGATAATTGACGATACCCACATAAATAACAAGGGTCAGGAACGTTCTTATTTCAGTCCGTATCAACCCATCTTTCCAGTTGGAAATTGCAGGTTATTGTTCTGTTGGCCAAAGTATTTTAAACATATTGATTTGTATTATGAACTATCAGCTCAAACTTCTTTCGTCACCATGAGTATAAAAAAATCATAGAAGTTCCTTTGTAGCACTGGAATCGACAACAGATTCTGAAGTTTCCTCAAAATAAAAAATGTTCACAGATATTCCATGAACAGGCGTCTTAATATCAACAGACACCTGTTCCTCCTGTTACTCTTCATCGTAAGGTTCCATTGCATTAACCTGAGTCCGATCCTTCAAAATCAACACGCTATTCTTTATCTGAAGCTGCGTTAGCAGAAGACGAACCATAAAATAATATCCTAAAACAAATAAAAATTAGCACAAAATAAAACAGTATGACCACCGGTGGGCTATGTGGCACTGTACACATCAATTATGTCAAAAACCCTTATATGTCATTTTTATTGATTTCAAAGCTGCTTTTGATACTATTAATAGAAGATCACTGTTATATAAGCTAGAAATGGTTGGGGTCTCTACAAAATTTATTCGGATTTATGAACATGTTCTATTAAATATTTTTTGCGATGGTGTGTACTGGGAAAAGTCAATCACAACATTGTAGATCGGAAACAGGTGTACCACATAGGGTTGCGTTTTAAGTCCCTTAATGTTTTCACTGTATATTAACGACATAGAGAATCATATACCAGGAGGAGTTTTCCTTGGAGATATTCATATAAAACTCTTGTTGTATGCTGATGACCTCGTTATTCTAACTGATAATCCAGTGACGCTACAGCTTCAAATTAATAAACTGAAAACTTTTTGTGACACATGGTATCTTAAAATAAATGTTGCAAAAACAAAAATCATCGTTTTTAAATCGCAATATCGATCTAATGCTTTTATTCGGAACTGGGTTTTGGACGGATCCAATATAGAAGTGGTAAATGAGATCAAGTATCTTGGATTTGTCTTCTCTCACAACTTAGGTATTAAAAGTCATATTAATCAAAACAACAATTAAAATGGTATAAATTGTTGTTGTTGCTTCCCATGTTATTCTAGAGCTTAGTTTTTCGTCGATAGATGGCGCACCTCAAGTGGGAATACTATAGTTTATATATGCAATGGTGAGAACAACTATTTTAGGGATGACGTCTCTGTGTCGGAACAGTGTTGGCCCAAAATTAATCTGATTAACGATTAAAAATTAATGATTAAAAATCATAATCAAATAATTTGATTAAGATTAATTAATCATTATCAAATTTAAAATGATTGAAATTATAATCATTAATCGTTAATTTGATTATTCGATTAAATATTAACTATGCCTAAATAAATAGTACATATAATAAAAAAAATATGTGGTTTTATGAAACCACGATGCAAGTGTTACTTTTTTCGGATCGTAGACATTTAACTGAACATTTTCAGAAAATTATTCGATTTGGGGTATTAAAATCACGTTTTTGATCTTAAATTAGCTGTCCCGGCAAATAGCGCGATGATAACTAGATATAATTAAATTTAATCAATTACTGATTAGTGATTAATGATTAACACCAGTAATCATGATTGAGATTACTTTTTTAATCATGATTAATTTAGTCTGATTAAAATTAATCAAATTAATGAATTGATTTAAAAAATTAATTGATTAATGCCAACATTGGTCGGATATGAGTATGATCTTTAAAGCCTGAACCGAAACTCTAGATATAAATTTCAGACCGCATCGAAACGACATCAATCCTATTTGTTCATTATGCAATCTGAACCAAATCGAAGACATCGTTCACTTCCTTGGTGTTTATCCTTTTTTGCAGGAAATTAGAAGACTTTACTTCAATAAGAGTTTTTTGACGTTGGGAGAATGTGTCAGTGTGTTAAATGGAGAAAAGGGCTGGAAATTGCTTGTTCGCTATATTTCGTATGCAAAAAAATATAGAAATGAGTATTTGAACTTATCACTATAGTCTTGTACCCCACTCTACACAAATTTTGTTTTTTGCTTAACTAAAGGCCTGTCTCTAAAAATAATTTCAGAGTGATTCCCAAGCATCTGTTGTTCTCTTCTATTTTTTTTTTTTTTTTTTTTTTTTTGTTTTAGCTAAACTTAAAGCCTAATCATACAATTGTATTTATATTGCAGTTCATTTACATCTTACTTTTTATTTCACTATCTAAAACCGATATTTTTTAGATTAAAATGTTCCCAAAAATAAAAATGTATGCTTTTTTAACTTTCTTGCAAATATTTTGTAATTTTATAATTTTGTATTTTGTAATAACTTTTCCGTTATAACTTTTTATTTATATAACGTATTATGAATTTTGTTATCTCTCTTTAAGGTTAAATTTAGTTGTCAAACGGCAGACGGCTTACATGCCATGCTTTAAAATCTGTAAGAAACCCGTTTTTTTGTATCTTTTACATATCAATAAAGATCTTATCTAATCTAATCTAATGTCCAAAAACAATGAAAAACGGCACTATTTCACTGAAACATACACTTTACCACAGGAAAGCACAGTTGACACTTAAGTAATACTTTTTGACTTGCACGTGGGTATTTAACGTGAATGATTGATTGATTAATAAGAAAAAAAAATCGAAAATAACTATGACGGTAAATTTGAATTTTTTTCCAAAACTCGGTCAATATAATGAAAAGAAATTGAGAGACAACTGAAAATAGCAACAATTCGTTTTGTTCAACTGGTGAGACAATATAACATTTTGTTAATTTATTCAGGCTCTTACGACTCTGGAGGTATCTTGCTGGAGAGTCCACTAAGTCCACTTAGGGAGTCATAACATCTCAAATACAAATCAAATTTTTAGAAAAACTCGTTCGTGAAAGTTTTTGTGTTTGTAGTTTTTCGTCATGATGGAAATTCAAGCTCTGGACTGGACACAGCCCACAACTCCAATTTTTGGAACTGAGCTTTTTTCGTGACAGTTGATCTCCATGGTTTCTTTGGTCTTCCGACTCACCTCGCACCTTGAGGATTCCATTGAAATCATAGTTTTACTATTTTGTCATCAGGTTTCCCCAGTGTATGGCCAATCCAGAGCCACTTCCTTTTGGTTGATGACTTGATGTCATCATCCACTTTTTTTGACCTTAGGGCTGGTTCACAGGCCACAGTTTATTGTTGGATATGGTTTATGACCACTAGATGTTTAGGATGTAATACAGACAACGTTGACAGAGGCTTGCAGCCTACTCGAGATGTTGGTAGAAAATTTAAACACGTTTCACAGTTGTATAAGCAGCACAGATGTTTTGAACTTGGTTTGAAGCGATATTTTTGTAGAGTTTCATACTGAAGAAAACACTAAAACTTTCAAATCGGATTAAATTGAACACCAAGATACTCATTTTCACCCATCTCGGCAGTCATAACATCATTAATCGGAAGTAAGAACAAGCTAGGAGGCAGAACTTGACTCTGTGTCTCCCGGTCACACTTCGAATGCATTTGATAACTTTTAAGTGTCTAAAATAAAACTGGGGATGCGTCCAGCTTCCACAGATCTCCAGATAACATCGCGATTAACTTGCTCAAAGGCCTTCTCAAAATTGACGAACTCGAAATAGAGCTGTGTTTGATACTTTGATATACTCCGATAATTGCTCAAGGATCGATAATTGCTCAAGGATTATTCGTCAGGTGTTAATGTGATCGACACGTCATGTCACTCCAAAACTCCGCTTGGTGCCTCTTCAACATTGACTCTCGAGAATAAAAGTTGACATTAGCTTCGGAATTTCGGTCGAAACGGTTACTTTTCTTGAGATCTCACAGCAATTTATTGTTTTTCAACAATTGGATTGCGCCATCGTGGTCCTTATTTCTATGTATACATGTTAGGGGGTCAATATTTATGCCTTTGGAAAACCTAAATATGTCTGGCTTTTGGTAATTTTGGTTACGCTTTGATCATCGTTCACCAGTTCGCCAAAATACTCCTTCCATCTTCGTGAAGTCAATCGTTGATGTCAAGAACAAGGTGATTGATACGACTTTGTTGGATTATAAGGTCCTAAGTAAATTTATACAGCGGCCTTGTGTCTCCTCTTCTTGCTACTTCTTCAGCGCCAACCTGGCCTTTTAATCTCGTCTCACACACCTCTGCACTATCTTATATTTTGCAGGAGCAAGTTTCATTTCTAATACTTATTTTTAGTGCTTTCATGTGTAATGAAGCTCCCCTACCGCCAAGTATTTAATTGCGAAGTAAGCAATTCCGTCCGACCACCATTCATTAATTGAGGATTTCACTCCTCCCCGACCGTGCCATATTATACTGCACAAGCCAACACTCGATTGCACACCAGCAATACCAGCCAAACCAGTTTCGCCGCAATAATCCATTTAACACAAACAACAACCAATGGCAAGCTATAATTTACTTGCGATTTACATTGGAAGAGCTTTTAAATACATTTTTGTTGTTTATGTTATAATTACCACTGTCTTGCATGCGAAAATATGCATAAGAGAGGCAGTTTGACTCAGTGCAAATCGAGTCGGTTGCCGCCAGTGACCGTGTACCAATCTTGAGTACAGTGCCGAACTCCAATATTTTGTAAGCTTAGAACCAAAAGTTGACGTGGGCTTCCATGTTTTGAATTTAGTGTGCACTACTACCTCAGTAGAGAATTTTGTGTCCACTGCTACCTCAGCCGAGAATTTAGTTTCCACTGCTACCTCAGTAGGGAATTAAGTGTCCACTGCTACCTCAGTCGAGAATTTAGTGTCCACTGCTACCTCAGTAGAGAATTTAGTGTCCACTGCTACCTGCAGTAGGGAATTTAGTGTCCACTGCTACCTCAGTAGATAATTCCTTGCAATGTGTTCTGACTCACTGTATTCAGAGTTTTCCCTACACTTCGTCTCAGTCAACAACACAGAAAACTGACGATCCATGCTCGAATTTTCGAGATATTTTTTCAGGATATTGATTTTGTGTTCCACACCTTACATATATACAAAGCTCAAAAACCACTGGCTATAGTACTACAAATGACCACATACAATAAACTTGTTAACATTGTGCTCATTAAAATGTCTACTTATCCTTGGAAATAATTAGTATGACACATCATGATCCTTTTGTCTATCACATTGAGAGACGATATACCATCATCATCATCATAGTCTCCTTCATCTTTGTCGGTCGACAAATTTCAAACATTTCAAGCACTCTGAAATATAGCTTAGAGCCAGCCACCCTTTTCTTTCATTACAAAATTTCATCACATCTCCAGGGCTAATTAAGAATTTCAACATCATCCCTCAGTCTATATGTAGATACACCATGTTCTATTCTCTGCTTAATGAGATACTCGCATTGTAAAATGTAGAAACAGTTTTCCCCTCATTCGTCCTTAAATCTTGGTCCTTTCATAATTGTTATTTACCAAAAACACGGACCAAGTTGCAATCCGCAAAAGCGTTAAAGATAAAACCGCATAGTTAAAGGCGTACTCAGTTTTGCCTCAATGTTTTGAAATATCCTTTTTCGAGAGTTTTTTTTTTATTTCAAGCTCACAACCCAAATTGCTTGGGGATATTTGAATTCAAAAAAAGCGGTTCTTTTATTTTGGAAACATATTCATCTGTTTAACTTTCGAGGACTATACTACAACTGTCACTTATATAAATTTAGACACTCCCTTGTGCCTTGTGTCCAAAGCTCGAGGAGAGGTCCTCGTAATCTTAAGGAGAGTCGTCGAGAGTGATCTCTGATGGAAGGACGAAAATTGAAATCGTGTAGATTTTCAGTTCCGCAAATGTAGGTCAACACTACTTAACAAGAATAATAATAAAAGGAACTATTTTCCTATGCTTTTCTTTTGTTAAAGGACCAAAAAACTGGAAATTAGGATTTATGCAGGACATTTTATGTGTGAATTGTAATGAATCAGAGTTTAATTGGCCTTTTGCCGAACAAATGGCAAGGAATTGGTTGGGGAGGCAGGCCTTAAGTGCTGCAACTCATGGATGTGCTTTTTATTTTTTTTCCTCCTTGGGAGTTAATTTTCCTTAATTATGATTGAATTAATGCTACCCTGAACGTGACTGTTATACGCTGGCCTTGATATGGGAAACGGCTTGGCATAACTGCACTAATTGAGTTATTGTTGGGTGGGAAAATCTTACTTCTTTTTTCATATTCCTTTTTTGGTTGTGCAAGTTTGCAAATAAGGTCATTATGGTGGAAATTATTTGGCCATATATATTGTTTTAATGAGAAATGCGATGGGATGGGGCAGGAATATAAATTGTAGCTGGAATGGCATTTGGGTGGATTAAGCCTGAATAAACGTAGGTCGTTTAAAACGAATTATATGGTTGTTTGTTAAGTGGAGTTTTATACTTTATAACTTATAGTTTTGGTGCTAATAATAATTCGGAATAAGAACGAAACGTGAAAAAGGAGGTGAATCTCCAAAGGTGTACCTATGTAAGCACAGGTACATACTTGAAAGTCCTTAAAACATTCCATTTTGTTGTTTTGGTTCTATCAAAAGCAATTTTCCGAAAAAAAACACACGTTGGGTGCCATTTGCTGATTTTTCAATGTTCGCCTTTAAAGTTGGTGTGATCGTTTATATAGTTTTAAGCTGTTGGAATAGTTTATTCGTTTTTGTTTTGCGAAGGTTCTCTGATGACCATTATTGATGCTTATACGAGTTCCCATTGAACTGGAACTCGTAAGGATTCCTATTAGTTGAAACAATTGAGAAAACCTTAAGTTTATACTATAGTCGACAGGTCGGAAAAAGTGGGTTAAGGTGGACAAAGGTCGGAAGTTAACGAAATTTAACTAAAATTTTTCTAATTTTTTGACCTCGAGGGCCATGTGGAAAAATAGGAGGGGGGAGGGCTGCAAATTTTACGACCTTCCTCCGGTTTTCCCCCAATAACTTTTTTTTCTTACATCATACGTCATAAGTGGCCCCCATCCCCTCCTACTTTTCCACCGGGCCCTCGAGGTCAAAAAATTAGCAAAACGTTAGGTAACTTTCGTTAACTTCCTACCTTTTTCCACCTGTGGACTGGACTATTATCAATAATAACTCTATTTATTTTCTGTGAAAGATCAGGATACCTCCAAGCAAATTTATCATTGCCCATGCGTCATTTGCGGATCACTTGCAACTAATTTTTCCCGGGTTACTCCTTACTTGTTTTTATAATTTTTATATTCTTCTTGAAAACCACTCGTCTAAAAAAACACCCTTTTAATTAAATCTTCTAACTTACTTATGGTGGCTTCACTGGAGCATGGTGCTGCTAGGCCTTGCTAAATATGCCACTATAGCCGGCTCAATCGCTAGCCTGGCGTCTTTAATTAAGCACTCCAAGTTGTCGGAGGTCTCCCTCTACCTGGTCGCCCAATCGGAGATGAGTCCTATCTTTTGTTCTGACTCCCTCTGGTTTGGCTTTACGAGCTGGAGTGTCGATGTCCATTCACTCTACATGGCCCAACCATCTTAGTGGTTGAATTTTTCTGGCTAGGCTTATGTCGCTGTACAGCACGTACTGTTCGTAGTTGTATCTTCTCGGTTTACGCAGACAGGACCATAAATCGTTTGCAGCACTTTTATCTCGAAGACTCCAAGTGACTTTTAATCCGTTTTTCTTCACCATACCGCAGGACCGGGATGATGAGTGTTCTATATAATGTCTCCTTGTTTCTTCTCGATAGGGCTTTATTCCTCAATTGCATATTCAGTCAAAACTCAAAAGAAACAGCGATTAGCAAGAGTTATTCTGCGTTTGATTTCAGCGCTGATATTGTTGCCTGTCCTTACAGCAGTACCCAAGGTAAACAAATTCACTAACTACCTCGAAGTTAAACCTCACAATGATCACGTTCTGGCCAAATCCGTGGTGGGATTGGACTTTTGTTGATGATAGCATATACTTCGTCTTGTCCTCGTTTATTTGCAGTCCCATTCTGCTTGCTGCTGACTCCATGGCACTGGTTATACTGCCTGCTTTGTTCTTCCTATCACGTCAGTGTCGTCTGCAAACCCAAGTAATTGTGTCGATTTATTAAAGACTAGCTTTTGCCCGCTACTTCGTACGCGTGGATTTTAGAATAAAGTAAGTATCCCATTATTTTTTTTGTTTTTGCACAACCGGTTCAAAATGGGGGGTAGTATGCGTGGTATGAAAGCCTTACCAGCTCTACAGCCGTAAAATTTTTGGCTTCTATATAATATTATTTCGAAGTATCATAACGGTTTATATTGCAAAGTTGGAGGGTTATGTTCTGAAGCAATATACCTAATTGGAATGCCCACTTTCAAAACGATGTAACGCGCCGATACTGCTACTTATGGCAGCTCCGCTTCATCAGTTTTGGGCGTAAGTATTGCTCGCTCACCGTTCTTTATGGTTACATTATTTTTCGATTTCTGCTTTCGCTGAATGAGACATTGTCATTGCATTTATAAACTATAGTATTCCCACTTAAGGTGCGCCATCTATCGACGAAAATTAAGCTCTAGAATACCATGGGAAGCAACAACAACAATTTCCACCATTTTATTTGTTGTTGTTGCTTCCCATGGTATTCTAGAGCTTAGTTTTTCGTCGATAGATGGCGCACCTCAAGTGGTAGTACTATAGTTTATATATACAATGACATTGTCTATATGGTGGTAAATAGGGCCATCTATGATGTTTTTGATGTAACTTCTATTCAAAACGACTAACTTATTTTTATTCATGTATATGTAGGTAAGTGTGGCGCTATTTTTATGATTTCCAGCGCCATTATGTAAGTAAGACGCTAACTTCCTTAAAATCTTTTAATTTTGGGTTAAGTTAATTGAATAACGTACGATTGCAGAAATATTGAAAAAACAACCAGAATTAGATATTTTTCTGCGATAAAATATAGCCTATATTTTAAGTTGGCGTACTACGGACCTATAAGATCATCAACAAACGGCTGGAGACGTGCACATAGAACGCTGGACAGGATCTTATAGGCGATGTTTAGAAGACTTATGCCTCTGAGCAGGCGCTCTTCTTTTTTGTGAATCGGGCAGATGGTACTGAGCTTCCACTCATCGGACATGCTCGCTGTTCCGTCCAAGTTGCAGGGACTCTACTGAAACTTTCAAAACCACAAAAGGGCTAAGACAAGGTGACGCACTATGCAGCTGTTTTAACATTGTGCTTGAACATTTTATACGGAACACCCATGCCAGCACAACAGGCATCTTTTATAAATCATTACAATTACTTGGGTTTGCGGACGACATTGACGTGATAGGAAAAAAAAGCAAGAAGTAACCTCTGCTTCCATTACTATAGAGTAAGCTGTAAGCGAAATGGGACTGAAAATAAACGAGGACAAGACGAAGTATAATAGTCCGGGAGCCAGCGACAGATTTGCATGACCAATTTCCTCTCAAGCGGTATTAAGTGCAATGCATCAGAGAGTTGTATCATACAGCCTCGTGAAAGTCAGCTGCAGTTCCGTGGGTGGGATGAGCGGGGGTACCCTCCCAAACATGACCAAAAAAAATGTTTCATTCATTTCCTCCGGACTGAAACTTTGTCAAAGTATAGCTTATCACGTATCTCAAAGAAAACAAAAATTAAGCTGGCTGTAACGTGGTGGATTATACGTCAGCTTGACGCTTGAACATGCCAATTTATTATTTTTTCGTACATTTAATATATATAACAGCATGACATTTTACCCTACAAAAGGTCGGGTAGTTCTAAATTTTTGATATGTTATATGGTATGGCTGGTAGATGCAAATTCTAAATTTCCACAACCACGCCCCTTCCGCCCCATTCAAAATCCTGGAAAAACCACAAGAAATCGGCACTTTTGTCAGTTTTTTGCCTATAACTGTTTTTTAGTGTATTTTATCGAAAAAATAAATATGCGAATTTGTAGCTTACAAAATTTCAATAAAATGATGCTAGAAGTATTTTTTGTACAACCAGTACGAACGGCGCTATGAAACTTCCAAAAAAGGCTAAAATTTCGTATTTTGAAAGATTTTCAGTTTCCGCCCTCTTTAAAGCGCAATAACAACTGCTTAACCGTCGAGTTTAAGGCAATTTTTTCAAATTAATCTTGTAGATAATTTTATTGGCTACCGATTGCATGCAAGCATTTTTATTTTGTGACCAATACAATCGGGTGAGGATTGAGATAGTGTTTTGTTAAAATATGTTCACTAACTCATTTTTTCAAGGCCGTACTCAGGATGACAATCAGGGGGAGGCGGCAAAATCATTCAAAAATTAATATTAGTATAAATTTATCCCGTTAAAATTATTACGGTAACGTAAAAGGCTGGATTGAATTTATACCAGGACCGTCAAGAGCCCTTTTTTTTTTGTTACGAAATTGCTCAAGACTGAATTCTTAAAATATCCTTTTGTAACATTATTTCATTGTCTGAAGTTTCAAACTTAACTTTCAGGACACATTTTTCGGGAAATCTCAATTCTATATAAAAGTCTATAAAATACTCTAGCAACAGAATCAATCATCAAATGCAATTTGAACAAACGATTTGTATCGATTCAAAATAAAAATGCACTCCAAGTCTAAACAGGAAAATTGAATGCATTATCCATTCGAAACCATGATGTTAAACTTCAGTTTCGCTAGCGTCCTTTTCGTTCGCTATTTTTTCCTCTAACGTACATAAACAAATATTCAATTTCATCTTGCTATCTCCTTTGATTCCCATTTCAATCCCTATTTCAAGAAACAAAACGAAAATTCCCCACATAATGTAGAAGGATACACACTTAACCCCAAATTGTCTGTAAATATATAATGTTCCTTCGTACTTATTTTATTTGTCTAACCCATTCATATCTGTTTTTATTTTTTGATGATAACGATAAAAACCATCCAAGAAAAGAATCTCATCTCGTATAATATAAAATAAATACAGAAATAAATAGATACTTACTGTAAAAATGGACACTCACTCTAATTTCATTGTTAAATTCGAGCACGATTCAAGGATGATGATGGTCCAAGAGTGTTGTTGTTCCAAAAATACAAAAAATAGCATACTGTTAGGAGCGTTTTACAACATTTAATATGGTTTTTGATGCATATGTTTAGGGAAACAGTTTTTCCTGCTTGTGTTTTAACAATGGCAGCTTTTTTTCAACCCCCTCTGGCAACACTCTTATATTATGAAAACTGTTGTTAAATTCCTTTTTTTATTTTCCTCCTCTAGTCCTGCAATGGTTCACTGACATACATTTCACAAGATGAAGTTTTTTAAGTGTGCATTGTAAATAAAACAAAAGGATCCTACCCCTTCCTCCCATTTATCACCATACTTCTGCAGGCTCGCCCTTTCGAGAATTCTCTGCCTCTCTTTCTCTCTTCTATCATCAGGATTGTCATTCTAAGGAAATAGTTGCTCATTGTTTCTGAAGATCTTTGGAAGCCTAAATTTGCATGAGAAATTCTCAAGGAGTTAGTAGTTCAACTCCTTTCTCCTATTCGCCCGACGCCCGCCGCCCGTCGTCATGCCTCCACCGAGGTACTTAAGAGAAGAAATTCCTTCAGACATTCAAAAGGATTCGACATCCTTTTTTGTTCTTTGGCATGTAGAGCATTGCCCTAAAGGAAAAATTGAGGAAGCAATGTGTATATGTAGGTATGTTTTATAAAGAACTTTAATATGGACGAAATTCCAAAAAAAAAAAAAAATAAAGGAAGGTCCTGAGTGGATGATTTTTTTTTCCGTTATTTGTATTCAAAAAAGAATAAAATATCAAATAAGGAACCGTTTTGTATATACATTCGTGACATATGACCCTCAAAAGGTTCACATTATTTGGATGTAATCCTTTTGTTGTTAGTCCTTTTCGTCCTTCGTCCGAATCCAACTTTCTATGTTTGTAATTTAATTGAGACATAAGAATATTAGTGACAAGCAAAGGTACAGAGAAACAGACGGGATTTGAGTCGTCAGTTTTATGCAATAGACCAAGAGACCATATAGGGATTTGTTGCCTCTTATGTTCTTGATGGTATAAGGATGTCTTGTCCAAAGAGATGGAATGAATATTGTGTTCATTGAGATATAAGGCACAATATTTGCCTAAGTGGGGATGATTGTTTTGTTAATATAAATAATGTAATTTCAAGAGGACATATACACATTTGGGATATATTATTTTGTGCGAAGCAATTTATAGAGGAAAGGACTTTTTTTTGACATGGTGGGACATGGAGGTTGGAGGGCTTATAGAGTGTAATGGTACAGATTTTATATAAGGTACTAATTGGCAAACATTTGCATAAGTGATGTAGAGGTGGTGGTATTAAACTAATTAGCATCAAATGATGCTATCAAGTTCGAGCACGAGCATATGTACATACATAAATGATGTTCCTTGTTTGCTGATGCTTGCTGATGTGCCTGGTGATGCTTGTGGTGTGTGGAAAGCGGCACGCGTGAGTGTTCCCTGTTTCCATGGATGCATCCAAATTAGTTTTGACAACTTTTCACACACAAAGAATATTGAGATTATTTTAAATTGGATTTATTATAATTAATGGAGATATTAATGAGCTTGTTTATTAGGTTTTGCGTTTTGATTGAGTGAAAAAGGATTGCTTACAGCCCTCGGAAAATATCCTTGCAGCAAGGGCTTTGATTAAAAAAGTACGAGTATTGCTCTATAGAAATGTAACAGACTTTGAGAAAACAAGTCAAACTGACAAAAATACCTTTTCAGGATATAACACGCGAGCAGGGCACAATGAAAATATTCTAATTAATCCAATGTGCCACCTAAGGAATTTGATAATGAGGCAAAGCGTTGTGCTTTGATCGTATTTACAATCGCGACTGTGGGCGATTCCACCGGATCAAGAATTGAGCCGTACTCCTTATCCCAGCACTTTCTGATGCGGAGTTTCTAGTTGCTTGTGGACAAAGTTGCAATTCCGGTGTCGTCAAATCAGGTAGATACAGGGTACACTATCTTGTGATTGACTTATCCCCCCTTTAAGGATAAGGTGTGAACTCCCCCAATTTCCACAAAATAAGCTGACTTACCTGACAAGTCGATGATCGATGTAGACTATGTGTAAGCCTGGTTACTAAGCTTGTCCTAATATAAGGAACAACAAAGTACAGCTGGTGAAACCTCCCTCTTTTAAAGATATAATACATTTTAGATTTTACTAAGGTGTCATTTAGGACATAGTTTACAAAAAACAAACCACAAAAACTGCCCTTGACAAAACGACATATTGTGATAAGCTGGGAAAAATCCAGAGCACTGCAGAAAGGGACGTTGCTCACTACTCCCTCTGCAGCACTCGAAGTTTTCTCCGCTCGTTCAGGATCTCGCTTGGGCGTTATCAAAGTGGAAGAATAGTAACACGGCCACGCTAACAAACTGAAAAGGAACTTTCCGTAACCCACCCTCTGATGCATTTTGACAAAACCTTATGAATTAGCATACACTCTACCCTCTAGTCTACATCTAGATCACCCTTGAGGAAAATAGCTTCAGGGAATAAAAAAAAATCACCAATTGTTCAGAGACAAATATTGACGTGGGGTTGTGTTCATTCTAACAGACTTAATTTCAGTCTCTCCATCCGTCTTCCAAACCGATGAAGCGAATTCCAGGCGGGATTATGGAAATTAGGGGGTTTTATCCTGGTTTAAGGAAAACGTGACATATTCCAAGGAAATAATCATTTTCGGGGATAGACAGGCTACGCTCCAATTCTTAGATTCCATCTCAACTAAATCCAAAATAACTATCGACTGTGGATTATGTCTCAAAGGCATATGTCCCAGGGCATAGACATATTCTAGGGAACTGCATAACTGACGAACTTGTCAAACAAATAACGATTCTACCCATTTTAACTAAACTGAACTATATCGGTATTCCCAGCGCTACATGTTAATTTTTACATTACATTACATTATTAATCTACTCCGTCGATGAATGGATCGAAGTAGACACACTTACAAGCACTGGCAACTTAACCCTTTGACTCAAGACAGCACAATATCGACCGACAGAAAGAGACAGACAGAACAGAAGAGAGAAGAACACACAATCATATGCCAACAGCAACGCAGTTATTAGTTTTGACGGTCTCCATCTAACTAATAACCACGCGCAATGATGCTTGATTTTCACTGATCTTTTGGGAAGCGATGCTTTATCGGTGCTAAAGCAAGATGCTACTGAGAAGATAAAACTTCCGTACACCACAGACCACACCCGGTTGAACTCTTCAAATCAGCAGGAGATGACTTGGTGAGGAGCATACCCATACACCAACTCATCTGTACCATCTGGTCGGATGAAAGTATGCCTGACGAATAGAACCTCAGCATCATGTGTCGTATTCACAAGAAAAAAAAAATGTGTGTGTAATTCACACGCGGTCGAAGTGAAACTTCAGAGAAGAAACATATGAGAGAAAAAGATAAAAAATCCTTCCAACATCATTTTTCACATTAATTTTAAACTTAATTATTTATGAATGCTTATTGAAACACGTACACAAACGTTTTGAAACACATTATAGCATACAAACGTACCGACACCGACACGCTTGCTCTTTTGCTTTAGAAGTGAAGAGCAGTGTTGTTTTTTGGCTCATGTGCGTCCTTTTGACTCATTTGTAAATCCTGAACTCCAGGACGCCACGATCTATTTAAAAACCATTAAAAACGAACTGCTTTCAAAAATTCGGGACTCCTGTTGCGAGTCAGGGTTCCACGGAGGACTTACTTTGGGAAAGTAGAAGGGCGGCGCGCGGCACGCTTGTCGTTGCACGGCTATGCTCGACGGAAATGGGGGTGGTTCTTTGCCGCTTCCACTTATCCCTCCTGCTCGACAATCAAAATTATCGTGCCAGAAAAAGAAGAAAGTTAAAGGAAAGGAAGAGGAGTTTGGAAAAGGAATGATGCTACGTTAAAAGGTATGAAACGTTACCACAAATCGAAGGACTTTGACGCTACCTGAAGGAACATGTAAGTATAGTGCTTTTCAAAATCAAACTAACCTAACTAAACCTACCTAAAATTCAAAATAATAATTACTCCTTTTAAGAATTTTAAGAATTTTTTTAATGCCAATTTCCGTGAAATACTTTTCTTGTGCATTTGTTTGCATTTTGCATTCTTTTTGAACTAAGCTCATTCAAATCTTTTTCTAAAGCTTCTCCTGTTAGCCAGAGGCTTGAGAAAAACCATTCCAAAATTTTGAAAACTTAATAATTTCATGCACGAAACTCAAACGCGTTCCGTATAGGTTTTTCAATTTTTATCTTTTATGCTTACACAAATTAATGTTATGGCCCAGAATCAAGCTTTATTATAAAGATAAGGGTTTGCCATTATGTTTTGAAAATGATTTCGGGCAAGTGGCCGCCACGGCTGGCTCGAATAAATTCCAGCCGAGATGCCCAATTTTCGACCCCTTTTTGCAGTAATTGGGGCCGTATTCTCTTTGAAGGCGTCAATAGCCAATCGCCTTGGGCTTATCTGCGTAGACAAGCGACTTCACAAAAAATAGTCCAGTGGTGTTAAATCGCACGATCTTGGAGGCCACGCCACAGGCCCGCGACACGAGATTCCTGCAATAAATTGATTGTTTCGTTGGTTGTATGATCCGAGGGTTGTCCACATCAACATCTTCCAATTTAGGCACAAGAAAGTCATTAATGATGGCTCTATAGGGTTCCCCTTTGACTGTCACATTTTTGAAGAAATATGGACCAATGATTCCACTAACCCATAAAGCACACCAAACAGCCAGTTTTTGTATATCTAACGGTGCCTCAAGATACACTTGAAGATTATCATCGCTCTAAATACAGCCAAATTCAACCAAAGGGGAGCTAAATCCCTGAACAAAATTTTCTTGTGAAAATCGAAAATCGTTTCACGAGTATATTCAATAACTATGTTTTTCAAAATAAATTTGCACAACTTGCAAACTTTGTTTAGGAGTAAATCTATTCATTATGAAATGGCAAACCAAACTGAGCATTAATTAAATGACAACTGTCAAAAAGACCAACTCAAAAAAAAGTATTGCCAGATTGAAAACCACAAGTCTAAAAAAACACCCTTTATTAACACATACTAACTTACACGTACCAAAACGACTCCTCACTCGCCTAAGCTTGAAATTCACGCAAACACAAATTTATATTGCTAAGTAGACCAGAGTGAGAGGCTGCGTAGTATGGGAGAAAATGAGACCTAGAATATAAAACACTGTGTCATGAATTTTTGTTCATTCGTTCTCGCTCAGACTTGTTGCGATATATTAATTTGTTTGATTTATTTGCTTTAAAGTGTCATGGCGCATTTCCGTTACGAAAAGTATCAAATCATACTAAAGGAGATTCACTTAAAAAAAAATATATATAAAATAGTATGTATATTTCTGTCTCATTCTTTCCTGGCTTCATCCTACACATTTTTGTATTTGTGTCTCTTACCTGTCGTTTTTTCCGTTGCATCCGGTTTGAAATCACAACGATTCTAAAGAAGTTTCACTTCAAAAAAAAACTCTGAACTGCGCCAACTACAGAGGCATAAGTCTTCTAAATGTCTGTGTGAACGCCACAACCTTTTAGCACTTGAACTGATTGATCCATATCAGTGTGGTTTCAGGCCCGGTAAGTAAACCGTCGACCAAATTTTCACACTTCGACAGATTTGTGAAAGACCCGGGAATTCCAGATCGATACTCAATACCTCTTCATCGATTTTAAAGTCGCCTATGAGAGCGTGAATAGGAACGAGCTATACAGCACCATGTTATTTCTTCACATCCCTACTAAACGCGTTTGATTGTTCAGGATGAGTATGGAGAACTCGAGCTGCTCCGTGAAGGTTGGTAACAGCACCGACTCATTTAATGTCGAGAAAGGGTTAAGCCAAGTTGACGCGATATTATGTAACCTATTCACGCAACTCGCATGTCAACACCAGCGGTACGATTATTTGAAGATCCGTTCAACTACTTGGCTTTGCTTTCTATATTGACATCATCGAAAGAACGATGTGCGCTGTCTTGAAGTGGGGGCGGTGAAAATGGGTCTGTCTGTAAATGAAGATAAAACAAAGTATATGCTGTAATCGGGTGCAAAACATCGCGATAAACAGATATAACTTTGAAGTTGTCAAGGACTGTGTATATTTGGATACCACTATAACCTCTCAGAACAATATCAGTGAAGAGATCTTTCGAGGAATCACTCTTGCCGCTCGCTGAGTTTCCTTCTTATACGGGACCTTTATCATCCTAGTCCTGCTCTAAGAGGCAGGAGCAGTGGCGTAGCTATCATTGGGCCAGGTGGTGCAGTGCACCAAGGCCCCGGAGCTCAGAGGCCCTCTAACCTCAGCTTTGCAAAAAAAATAATGAAAAGACAAAAAAAAAATAAAATAAAATAAATTAAAAAAAAAATCTTGTGAGCAGGCACGAGACTCAAGGCTTTTTTCTTCAAATCAACATCACCAATTATAGAACTCCTTATTTAACATTTTCAACACATGCGCCAAGCGTCCTCGATAAGCAGGTGCTGTTTGTTATCGTTATTTCAGTTATTTGGTAGTTTGGATGAGTACGACCGTAGCACATTGGATCAGCGATAGGCTCACGTGCTTGACAGTCGTGAGATCAATTCGCCAATTCCGCCCATCAACTTTATAATGAAGTTTTCATTCGCTCTTGCCTCAGTTCTCATTTATGATATTTGTGGCGATGTTTTCAACTTTCTGGGGTCCGAGACGTAGGTACTACAATAGTTGACGCTAGGTGTGTCGCTCACAGTTGTAATTCGTAATTCCCTACTACCAGCCTTATTTCATCAAGTATCACCACTAATGCTATGATTTCTATTCCGCACGTCCATCCATCTGGCACCGAATTCTGCTAGAACTCACTTTCGCTAAAAATTTCCGATGACAAAATATGTATGATATACATAGGTTATAGCACAACAGTAACCGTATAATCTATGATAGCTCTCAACATGATCGACAACAAAAAATAAACAACGTTTTTCAAAACTCAAATTCAAATTGACAAATGAGCTACTATAGAAACTATAATATTTTCTTATGAGTTAATATTGATTTTACCGCATCATTACCAAACAAGCTGTTTTATGGTTCTTTTTGGTTAACTTCCTGTAATCTTTACTAAACATTGACTAAAATTTCGATAGTTAACAATTGAAAATAATAGAGCGAAAAAAGGAACGTAGCGGTGCTGCAAAGCAGAAACAACGTCAAGAAAAGGAAGAAAGTAAAAAAAAAATTGACCAAGCTAGACAGCTTTTTTACGAAACCGCTTTCTGCTACAGTTCCTTCAACAGCCGAAATATCGGTCAAAAGTTACAAGTGTTTATTTATTGATAGCGTGGACACAGCTCTGTTAATTAATAAAGCGAATCGAGTAGATCAGGGTCCAATAACTACCATCAATTCCACTGCTGAAAATGACTACCTCGACGCTTCCGTGCAACCGTGCAACCTTCGAAAATGCTGGATGCAGCCTACTGCCAACCGTGTTGATTGTTTGCTTCGCAAATAAATGCATGGTGCACATACAATTCCTGTTACTTCCATAAACTGAAGATTATAAAAAATTATTTAAGAAACAGCATTCGACAAGATCGCCTCCGACATTTATAGTTAATTGCAATTGAAAATGAGGCAGCATTAAACTTGGATTTGAGTGAAATTATAGACAATTCGCAAAAATTAAAGCGCGAAAGAGATTGTGAATTGGACGGGGAATTCTATTTAAAATCGTTTTTTTGAGATTAATTAAATCTCATCTGTAAAATAAATATTCTATATTGTCATGTGCGTCGTTGTTTATTTATTACCATTTTCTTCTATTAAACACATGGAGATTCTAATAGAGACCACGTATGGATTTAGCCTACAAGGGATAAGTTCAACTCACTGTTTCCTATTCTTATTCCTATCAATAATTTTGAAGGCCAATATAAGTTCAAACTACGCGGAAAGAGGGGAGGAGGGCCCGATTCTTTCCCTATGCACCAGGGCCCTTGTCCCCCTAGCTACGCCACTGGGCAGGAGCGTGGACCCTAACATAATTGAGAGAAAGATTCTTCGGGTAATATTTAGTCCTGTTATATGAATAAATGGAATATGGAGAATGTTCAATGAGGCACTGTACGCGCTTTACAGCGACATTGACCTGGTCAAGAAACTAAAAATACAGCGGCTTAAACTGCTGGGGCAAGTGGAGCGCACCAGCCCGCCGAGTTTTCAATTCCAACACTGAGAGTCTACGCAGTTCTGGAAGACCTAATCTAAGGTGACAAGATCAAGTGGAGAACGACCACAACCAACTTGGTATGAGGAACTGGAGCCCACTGGCTAGGGACCGGTCTTACTGGCGGGGTTTGTTAGTTGAAGCCTTGGTCCACAATGGAGGAAGATTGTCTTCCTCTCCATCTCTTATGTACATCCCCATCTTGCTTGCGTTAACTCTACCCTTTTCTCGAGGTAAATTGATTTGTATTCTAAGCGATGAGAGTTCACTAAACTTAGCTTAAGGGGAGGAATGCATCTGACTGGAGCACTGTCTAAAAACACAATATCACAAGTTGAGACAGGGCAAGCTTCTTGGTTTCTTCGATGCAAGTGTCAATCATGGATAGTGGGGATAGTTAGGATGTGTTCACAAAATAATAATAAATTTAATCAACTATTCACTGAAGTCGATTTCAAGACATAACGACAACTCACTCTTTATGTGATTTAAGGAAAAAATCCTGTTGAAAGCGGGTATTGTGATTGCTTTTGCATACCTTATCAAATTCAAGGTAATTTGTTGCATCAAAGGACGATACTGTCCAACGGTCTGGAACAAAATATTACAACTCAAAAACACATTCATTCAAATGAGATTTACCTTATAATTTGGTTTGGTCGTCGTCGACCCGTCGCGTCGTCGATCTGTCAGTTTTGTTGTCCAAAGCAATCGTACACCTTGTCAAGTGATTTTTTTTCTCACTTGAACACCTCCTATTTCACCTGAAATTTAAACCTCGTAAGAAACGTCCCGTTCCCATTCCCAAATCATTTACATTTTTCTGTTAAGAAATTGGAATGCTTTTTCAAGGAAATCATTCATTTTACACCTTTCAAATGAAATGAAAAGCGGAGGACAAAGAAACTAGCACGACACGAAACAAGCAAATACAAAAAAAAAAAAAAAATGCAACGCAATCTGCAAATGCAAACGAAACCAAAGAAGGATGCAAATGCGATTTCCCCCCGCAAACAATCCATAAAGGATACTAGAGCCCCTCGTTTTGTGGGAAAACAAATTACCCATTGCGCGCCGTGCTGCCATTTCTGCCAACCTTTAAAAAATGAACAAAAGATTCCTTTTCATTCCTGCTTCCTGCACCTTTGACTTCCTATAGGGTACGACCATTTGCCATTCGCCATCGCCATTCGCCTTTGGTTTATATAGAGTCTCCTGTGCGAAAAGTGCCAATTGATGGTGGCTTGTCATTTCCCAGCCTCCGAGGTGATTTTTCTTTCTCAGTGAAATTGAAAATCCTGAGTGAAAAATTGTTGCCATCTTTGTGGTGCCAAAAGGAGAAAAAAAAAAAAACGAACGCGGCATTCTCTTAAATTAAATTGAATAAGTGGGTGCGCATCCTTCATTCCCGGGATGATATACTATCACATTGAATAAATAGGTGTGCTGGGTCGCATTTTGTATCTCGCATTCCGCATACTTGTATGCATATCAAGTTTGCTATGCACGCGACCACTTCCAAAAATTAATTTTTAATTGACCGAGTGACGAGGAGGCTGAAATGTTGAAGTTGAACGGTTTGGTCTCGTTCCGTTCTCCTGTGGAAGGAGCAACGTGAAGGCTCTTAGCTTTAATTAAAATTAATTTTCATGAAAAAACAGAAAAATCCTTAAAAAGGATTTTATCATAAAGCAGGAGGAAAAGAGTGAATTGAAATGACACAGGTTAATATAATTTATTGAATTTTTTTCTCTTTGTATGCGCCATCGTTCATCATGGAATCGTCTCCTTGTTTTTTTTTTTTTTTTTTTAGTTATCGTATGAGTGCGCTGCATCAGCTCTAATGTCCACGTGAAGTGTCGAAAGCTTCCTCCATATACAAAAGGATAATGGATTTAGATTTGCTTTTGTGCTCGCTTATGTGGAAATAATTTAATAAAAGGGCCCCTTTGTATCAGCCAGCGGCATAAGCACGCAAGAGGGATTAAATTATAATATGACACAGGCTTTTATATCGCTTTTTTGTGTAAACACTTAATTCACTTAGTGTATAGCTAGCTACTTGAGACAGGACAAAAGGACTCATGGCATTTGTCTTAATTTCTATATTCTGGTGCTTAAACAAAGGTGCGCAAAATAGTCTAATTACACACATACAAAATAGAGACTCGAGTCGAGTGTTGTGATGATATATCGTTGGCGTTTGGGGAAGATTTATTATTTTTTTAAGGACAAAATAAAAAAAATATATTCTTCACATGGAAAAGAAGGGGCTGTACTGAGTTTAAAAAGGATGTGATGCCATTTTTATAACGAGTATGAGGTAAGTATTTCCAAATAAAAGCAAATAAATTTGGTTAATCTCGGTCTCGGCGGGTGTATTGTTGCATACTAATAGGGTATTGTGACATTGTGAGTCGGCGGTTATTGTATTTAGAGTTTAATCTGGTAGGGGCGAGTATATAATACAATGTAACGTTTCGTTACACTCACCCTTTTTCGGAAACGAGCACTTTTTTGTCTTTTAAAGGGTCTTCCAATAGGGACTTCTGAACTTTGACAGTTGGTAGCGGCCATCTTGTTGAAGCTACAGCTGTCATTTATTCAGTCTGTTTTGCCAAATCACCATCGACGGATAAAGCGTTCAGCAACACGTGCAAATGCTAAAATTGTTTTATCAAAATGGGTGTTCGGTTCGGTCATCGTTCCGCACGCTTCGCCCATTGTACGATCGCCATCATCGTCCTATCGAGAGTACTATTCGGAGCGTGGTGGATAAATTTGAGTGTACTGGTTCAGTAAACAATCAACAAACACCCGTTCGTCGATGAAACTCAAGATCTGCCGAAAACATCGCCCCATCCGTGGGAATGTGCAGGAGAATCCGAAGCAGTCAATTTTGCGTCGCGCACTAGTTATTTGACGGCATGGACATCTCAGGTGGAGATGATGTGAACTGGCCACCGAGATCGTATGATTTTATCCCATTAGACATTTTCGTGTGGGGTTTTCTTATGCAAATAGGCTTCAAACCACAGCGGCCCTCAAACCTAACATAATCAATGCCATTGGTCAAATTCACCCTGATTTACTGGCTGCGCACAATGGTGTAGCAGCAGCAGTTGCACGTAGCAATGTCAAAGTCAAATGTACGTAAATCGTATTGCACTGCTATAACCATGTGAAGTAGCAGCTACAGCATAGAGAGCAGCTAAAGTACAAGTCGACTCGACTTGAACTTCACGAACGTGCTGCTGAGTTCAGTGCTACACATTGTATTCGTGTCTGCTGCTTTGTGAGCTACTTTTTTGACATTTACTTTGACATTGCTACGTGCTACTGCTGCTACTACACCATTGTGCGCAGCCAGTTATGCGCTAGAGTGATGGAAAATTGGACACTTCGGTTGAGCGCCACCAAGAGAAGCCGTGGACATAATATACTTTACTTAGTGAATTTTTTTTTGTCGTACGGAAATAGGACCTCACGGACGTTTTATAGTAAATAGTCGATGGTGCAGCATGCGGCTTGTCTCGGAGCGTTATCCCTCGGAGCGGGTCTTTGGTCGCTTGGGGTTTGTTTGCTGGCTGCGGTGCTACTTCAATCAAAATGACTGCACTTGGGATGATCCGCATCGTAGAAATGGTAGGTCGCTAGATTTCGGTGAAACCAGTTCTTCAATCTCCTATAGCGTCGAGCTGTGGCATTGGCCATGTCGACGGTTGCGAACTGTCTCGGCGAAGTTAGAATAGCTCAGCTAGAACTGCGCAGTTGAAGTTTTGACCCCTGGCTAGTTTTCAGGATGAAGGATAATGGATCTTCACCACGAACTGACAGCTGGAAATTAGGTGTTTGCAGGTCCCGATTAAACCCATGGCTGGGCCGTTGACTGGGTAAGTCGCCATGAAGTTTCCGGCATCTACTTGCGTTCTGGAACTGCTTCCAGTTGGGTTCGGGCAGAAACAGACTTGCGTTCACTCCGGCTCGTACTTATCCTGATGGCATCTCGTTCAGGGACAGATCGTCGGTGGAAACGGAGCCTGGGTGATGGTCGTGTCTGATGTTGGCGGAGCTGCAACGACCATTTGGCTGCCTTATTTTCTCGCCCACTATTTTTCTTCTTTAGCTTTTACGGACTTTAACTTACGTAGTCTGGGTAGGGTAGGGGTCGGATGACTGTGTTGGTTCGTTTCGTGGTTTGTATGTGACTCAGAAATTCGCGGGTCTGATCTCCGTTCGTTTTGGCCAACGTCTATATGTAGTTTCTTGATTCGTAGCTGCTCGTTTTCACAGCTGCAGGAACATGCTTGTCCCGAATGCGCTGCCGTTGCTGAACACGTCTCCGTAAGATTTCGTCACCCAATTTTCAGAAAGTCCTCCCAGGTGTAGGTGCGTAGCAACTAGCAAGTCATATGCCGGTATGTAAAATCAACGAGTACAGTAAGATAGCAAGCTTTACGTGGACACCTAGCAAATAAGCCATTCCACGGCGAGCCTACTCGCATACAGAGTCAAATTGGTCTTAGATCAGAGCTCTAAGATCTACCCTAAGAGAGAAATCTTAGTACCAATTTAATGGAACATGTTGAGGCATGTCCACACTCCTTAGTGAGAAGCGGGGTCTATCTAACACCTCTTACATCCAAGAATAAAATTCTTGGTTGCCATATTTTTCCGAGTTCGGAGTAACCACAGCCACCACGATACTCCCACAAGGACGCCTATTTCATAGATAGTTCCCAGGTGACGAAGCCGAGACTTCATCACCCAGGAGGCCTTATCTCCTGTGGTACCAGAATATAGCTTCCGGTGGAGCTTCGCAACCGTAAGGTCACTTCCAGTTGAGCCCCATCAATACTTAAGGCCTGGCAACTTTAAGATATGCGCATTCAACCACTTGCCAAGGTAGAAACAATTAGCCAAATGCGTTCACTAAACCTTCCTCTCTTTGCTTGCATACGGTACCGGTAAGGAATCAATACTGTAAGGAAAGGAAATACAGCTGCAAATACTCACTCGCGTTTCATTTACAACAATTTCCCTGACATTCATATTGTTCCCGGGTTGCCACGTGGAAGCGGAGGATAGGCAGGTCTATGCTTTCTTAAGTTCCAACTTCTATCTCGGAGCCACCTTCAGATGGTTGGATAGAAGCCAGCTACAAAATATCGTCAATGCTAAGCCCGGCAGGTTCCCTAAAGACGAAGGGGGAAGCCGCAGCCTCTACGCTCCAAGGATTCTTTACGGATCAGAAGGAGTGTTGCGATCTATATTTGTTGCCTTGGTTAAGCGTTCAAAAACTTTAAAGGAGTCATAGTTCAATTCAGTTATTCTTTAAAATAACTCTAGTGGGTTCCAAGTGAATTCAAAGAGAAGACCCAATTTACTCACCGAGTTCCAAATTTGAGCCTCATAACTCCAGGTGAGTTGGCTAGTGGGAGCTGTGACTATTTCGGACCGGGCTTGACGGTCGGCTACTTGGAAAGAGTGACCACTGGCATGCGGCGACAGAGCTCTGGAGTTCAGGAGGGTATCGAGTTCTTGCGCCTTCCTGTCCTTAGACAAGTTTTCGTAGCCTAACATTTCTAGAAGCTCGTCTTTTAAAGAGATGCGTCCAAGTTTTTGAATGGACTGAAATCATCGGCGGACATGTTGTATTAGAGTTGTTAGTCGTTACGGATAGTCAGTCCGTAGGATCTGTATTCTAGATTGTGGTAATGATAAGTGTTCCAAAACTACATACAACTTTAAGCTTCTGGTTTCTGGACAACGGAAAATTCCTGGTCCGTCGGTGGTCGGAATTCGGGTGAACTTTGCACAGCTCTCTGCTCAGGCGCCAATGTGAAACTTTTTTAAAGCGAGACTGAGCTAAGCTTGTCAGAGTCTTGGACATTTCCAAATAAAAGGAAATTGCCCTGGTTAGGCTAGTTGGGTGTATCTTTGCATAGTAGTTATAGGGAGTTGTGAGTATCCGGTTTTTGTAGGGCCGGGTACATACGGCGTAACGTTTCGTTACAGGGCTTTTGTTTTCTTGTTTGTCTTTCTTTACGGAAACCTTTTAGGTAGAGGAAGACTTCTCGGAACACTCTTTAAGCTTAAACACCAAAGAAGACACAGTTTCAAACAGTCTTAGATAGCGTGGAACTCAAGAGCCTTATCGACACCCCTACCTGGCTGGGGTCTTGGAAGAACAATTTATTGAATATAAGAAAAAAACCTGAAGGTACGAAAATTCTCAAAAACCAGCAGACTATCATCGAACGTTTAGTTTTTCATCTCAAAATCGATTCGATTTTACGACCCCAAATTCCATTTAACTGCTACAATTCATATGTTCCATCTTACAATCGAATACAGTACTGAACCTTGCCTCCATTGAAGCATAGATATATACATAGATATATATGCTCAATACCACACATATGGTATGGACATTATTCTAGACAGAAGTATCATTCCCAACACACACAAAATGGTCTTCGAATTTGTCCTTAAGATAACCCTATGTGCTGTATGCGCTAGCCATCAAACAGACACTTGCTCCTATAACCTTATCACCAACTTGTACTGGAATTCAGTTTCAAATTCAAAACAAATTTGAAAGAGGAACATATTTCACATATTTGTCACACCCCAGTTTCTCGTTTTTGTACCTTCTGGTGCACCAGAACACCCAAAAGAGAGTTTAAATAAATTTTCCTCTCAAACCGAAATTGTTTAAGAGGTTTCTTTTTTTCCCTCAAAATTGAATTCGATTAAACTTCAGTCATTTTGATATGTAGTACAACTTTTGCCTGCACCTCCAGAACAGAACAGAGCAGAGCAGAACAGAGCGGCATCAGCATCAGCAGCCACAGCATCAAGGACATGCAAATTCTTCTTTCAACTCCTGACCACATGGTTTAAGATAAGAGAGTGAGAAAATGTGTGCCTCCAATCCACACCCAGCACCAGCACCATGTCTCATGTCAAACTAAGGGGTTCGAAAGAAGAATATTGAGGAATGCCATCGTCCTCCTTGGCCATCTCTGTACGTATAATACGGTATACGGACGGATCCCATTTCGAGTTACCATTTTCTTTTGTAAGAACATTTTCGAGCAAAAGTTTTGTTTTGGAACTTTAGTGCAAGAGCATACTCTCTCAAGTCTCAACACAGAACACACTCCTTCTCATTCTCACCAACAGCGGCAGCACACACCACATTGATGCGAATGAAATATGTCGCCATTTGGAAAATTTCAACAAGATGTTATCGGACATTTGCATTGTTAACCAAAAATAAGAGCCAAGCCAAGGGGTATCGCAGACAAAGGGGTACCCGTACCATCCTGAAAGTTTGAGTATAGCTTTCTTCGCCTGATGCATCTTGCTCCTCGAAAAAACCGCGAATCGATTCTTGAATTTAAAGAGACTTCGACAATGAGGACGACGACGAAGCTGAAGGATTTCCATTTATCATTTTGCAGAAAGCAGAATAGCAACCTTCAACAAGAGACCAACAATTCAATGTGCAGAAGGTCCTGCGTCGTCGTCGGTCGGTGTTGGTGTCGATGTCGATGTCGGTGTCGGTGCCTGTATAGACTGTAGACTATAAAGCTAGAGAGTATATATTGCTTTGCTGGTTGGTTTTGGTCGGTAATCAAATTTACATAGAATCCCAATTTAGTGTTCGCAGAGACCGAGAATAAATTGATTTCTTGGTAAGGAAATGGGCAAGCAGTCAATATATACCGGCCCAGTCTATAAATATACACCCTAACCCTCTGGGGGTTGTGGTTGGGTATCCATAAAACGCTCCCACTCTCAAGTGGGTACAACAGTGGTGCATTCAATTCTTCTCAATCGGCCCTTATGCTATGGTTAATACGTATATGCGAATGGACAGACAGTCAATATATTTGTAGAAGAGTAACCCTATACAGGAAATAAAGTGTGGTTATTGAAGATTTAAAATATACAGCTACAGAAAGCATTATATATCCTTCGCCTTCCTTGGTCCTTAAATCGCCCCCGCTACGACTTCATAGCTTCTCGGATGATTCTCTTTACGATATATTCTAACTGACATCCAAATCTAAATTTGGGCCAGCTACAATACACATATACAGACACTCATGTATACATGAAAAGAAGATGGAGCCGATTTGATATCGACTTCTAGTGATTTGTAGTGCAGCACATTGAACAGAGTCCTGTGCTGCTTGTCCACTTTTTTTTCTGCAATGTTATTCTGCATGCAAAACAATTGCGAGAACCAAAAAAAAAAAAAAAAAAAAAGGAGGAAGGAATGAGGAAAATCTGTTTTGATGATGCAAGCCAGAGGAGCAACAAACCCAAACAACACATAAACCACTTCACCCTATTGTCAAAATAGTTTTTTGTAGAGTGCATCCTTGTTAAGGACGAACGAACGGCGCGGCTCGGTGGGTGGGTATGTGGCGTGTGGGTGTGGGAAAGTGTGTGCGGGGGGGGGGGATAAAGGATATGGCTTTATTTTTTTAACCCAGAATTTTTGATAAAAAACAAACAAACAAAGAAACAAAAAACTAAGGCTCCTCTGGTGCGCGCGTTGAAAATACATGTTTTAGTAAAATATGGATGAAATGTTTGCTCTGCTATATTGCTACAAACACATACAAACATAATGTATAGGTTTGTAGAACGTATAGATAGATGCAGAAACGCCACAGTCTATATGTAAATGTATAAATATGAATATGGTATAGTGCGGTGGCTTTGGACAAGGTTTTGCTGTCCAGAGAATATGTTCCTTGCTTTTGGGTTGGAAATTTATTAATTCCAACGACCGTCAATGAGTACTTCGATTTATCGCTTGGCCAACAACAAACCGGGTACCGGGTTATGTTGTCCTTTATGCGGGAGAAAAAAAAAAAAGAACATAGAGTGGGAAAAAAACAGTATGAGTATCTATACTAACTATAGTATAGACGTGTGTCCTGTAGGGGAGAAGTCAATCGATTTGATTGATCGGGAATGTGCGATGGTATGTTATAAAATAAGGGTGCAATATATATGTATGTATATAACTTCAATATGGTAGGTCAATGAGAGAGAATTGAAAGGAAGTTTTTTGTTTTTTGCTTTTTTTTTTGTCGTCTGTATAGAACTGAGAGCTAAAAATTCAATTAAGACGTACTGACATATGGTAAAAGTGGATGTCAAGCTGAATGACAAGGATCAAATGAGACTTTGAAGTAGCTTTATGCTTGTGTCTGCTGTGAAAGAGCTTTGGGCGGTTTTTGAACCCTATATTTTGTTGATATCTGGAAAATCGGATCAAAAACAAAATCATGGTGAATTTGTGTCCCATCACATATGTATATGTAATCTGGAATCAATTATTTTATTTAAACTGTGAGTCACTCTAGCATATACATAAGAACCAGAACATACAATTTTCAAAAACAAAATCCAACAGGACGAAAAAGCCAGCCTTCCTCCCTTTTTAACTTGCTTTAGGTATAGGGACCGTATTGGTTTCGTGCAAAAAAAAGTCAAAGCCTTAACATTACGATGGTAGAGCAGCCGTTGGTTGCTCTGTCTGCGTGTCTGTGCGGTTTTGGACGTCAAGCTTTAGCCTTAACTTGCTTGACAGATTTTCTTCAAACTTCATACGAAGGGTGGGTCGAATTTAAGTTTCTTTTTAAAAATGGAATAAAATGAACAAAATAAATTTGTTGCATGTTCTATGGCTTAGCAAACATTTCCATTAATTATGGGACACAAAGTCGTTCAAGTGGCTATCTCGGCTGGCTTAGCAGTAGCGCATTCCGTCAATCGAATTTTCCGAGACCTTGTTGATGATTTTGGGTTGTAGCTCACGGATTTCTTGGGTTGTTGTCCTAACATCGGTCCTTAACGTTTCCACACAAACAAAGTCAAAAAGGGTTGAATCTCAGCTCCAATCGACATAGCCAAGGCGGTTGATAACACGATTTGAGAATTTGGTACGCAAAAAATCGGTTGTGCTATGGGCTGTTTGGCATATACATAGATTCAAAATAGCTTTTTATGGCCTTTAGTCCAACAAAAAATTGGCGTTTCATCCAGGAATCTCACTTTGGAATCATCAGTTGACTACAGTGAAAGAAACCTTGTCAATACGCAATTTTTAAATTTTTCTAGTACAACTTACATAGAATTTTTGACAAAACCCTAATGTGAACTATATCCAACAAGATTAAGATTTTAATCATTAAGGAGGAAGTTTAAACCCGTGGCCTGGCTCAGAAGAAGAAGGCATATATCGAAAATAAGTTTTCAATGCTTCGAATTTCGTACCGCGGAGGTATGATACTGACTTTCTGTCAACATTTTGAGCGGGTAACAGCTGTCAGTGTCAAAATATATGATTCAAAAAGAAACGACGAGATGGCCCACCCTGTATAGCAGTTAAAAGAAACAGATCGTCCATGTTATTTTGTATTCCGTTTAAGCCCGGCTCAAAATGGTACCTTTCAAGTAACGGCTTTTTTCGTTTTGAAATGGCTCTAACGATTTTGATTAAACTCGAAGCTCAGCAAACCTAACACATTTTTGTTAATCCTGCGTTTTTTTGATTTTCGCTTAAATGGTCATATAAGGAAAATCAGGTTTTAACGGCTTTTTTTACATAGCCCTTAGTTTGCAACGGCTGAATTAAATTAACTCAAGCTTTCTTATTGGCATGGGTTTTCACAGTTTTCTCCATTATGACATTGCTTAGCCTTAGCGATCTTTTCATACCCTATTCCATAGAATGGGTATATTGTATTTGGTGTGGAGTTTGTAACATAGAGAAATAATACCGTTAGGTATAGAAAAGTATATACATTCTGACTCAGAATCAAAAGCCTAATCGATTTAGCCATGTCCGTCCGTCCGTATGTATACTCTCTAGAGGTTGCAATTTTTGAGCTAGAAAGCTGAAATTTGGTATATATAATCTTTGGTTCCAGATTAAGGCTAAGTTCTTGAACGGGCAAAATCCGCCCACAAACACGCCCACAATCGCCATTTTTGTTGAACAACCTCAATTTGGTAAAATTAAATTATGTTTTTTGTACAGTTACGATAAAAGCATAACGCTAAAATTTTGCACGCGCAAGCTTCAGGTAAACCTTCTTCCAATTAAATAAAAAAAATTCAGTTTGGGCGTGGCTGACGCCCATTTTTCATACAAAACCATCAATATTGTTTTTGTAAATAACCAATTGTTATATTAATGCGAAAAACATTAAATTTTGTGGATATTACTTGCACATAAACATTTAAACAGGTCGTGTGATTTAAATAAATGCCGCACGCGACGTTGACGGTCGACAGCAAAGAGAGACAGAGGAATTTGTGGTATTATTATACATCCAATGGATAGCAAATTATAGTGATTTCGAAGGATTTTTCGATATCTGATGTACTTTATTTTTTGTACAGAAAAGTAGTTAACAAGAATACACGGAGGGATGAGAGAGTGTTTGAGGGCTGCTGTGAGTGGGTACAAATATCAGGAATACCGAGCGCATCAAATGGGAGTTTTGACTCTTTGAATTCTCACTTTTATTCAATCCACTTGGAAAATACTTTGAAGTATGAATCGAGTCACCAAGGGATCATTTGAAATCTAAACGGATAAACATAAACATCTTGTGTATGAAATCAAAAAATTTGATTTTGGGCGTGGCTGACGCCAACTTTTCACTAAAAACATAAAAAATTGTTTTTGCAAATAAACGGTATTTATAATGAATCCGCAAGCCAAAATCTTGCGTCTCTAGTAGAAACTAAAAACTTTGTGTATGAAAAGAAATTTTTGAATTTCGGGCGTGGCTTACGCCCACTTTTCATAAAAGAGCGAAAAACGTAGTTTTAAAAATTTAAGGTGCTACCAATACTCAATTTAAACCTTTTTCCCTTCCGTTCGTTATATGAAAAATATATCTACATTTTCTTGAGTAAATTTTTTCAATACGCCCATTTTTAAAGGCGTGATTTTGATAAAATACCTTTGTTCAGGTAAGATCGTTTAAAAACTACTCGATTCAGCTGTAGTTTTACACATATGCCTAAATACTGACTAAGGATCAAAGTTTAGTTAGTGCTTTTAATTTTTCTTTAAAATTTTTAGGGCACGCCCACTTTTAAGGGGCGTTTCCGTCAAAAGTCGTAATATGCATTAATTTTTTAATGTTTTTTAACTATCGGTCGCAGTTTTGAAGTAAAAAGGATGAACACTTAGATTTATATTCCTTGGTAACGTAGCAGAATGTGTTCCAAGAATTGTTAAAAACACCCATATTCACTATTTCCATTCAAAATCTAATTTCTAAAAATTTTAGTTTTGTCTTGTTTTGTTCAAATCGATCTGCAAGCTTAATATTGAATGATGAGCTCATATAGTGATTACCCTGGCAATAAAATGTCTTTTTTTTTCCCTGCTTGCTAAAAAAGAATTTTGTTTCCGATATTGGAACAGCGGCTGGCTGCGAAAGAGGCGAACGCATATGCATATACATATACAAAAATGTGGGGAATAGGGTATCCAACAGTTCGTTGCGAACGTACTGTAGCTCTCGCTTATGTTTTTGCATAATTTAAGCCCAGCTAAAACTGGTACCTTGCAAGTAACGGTTTTTTTTAAATTTTGGAATTGATCGAAATGCATGATACAACTAATAAGATATGGCATTGCGCATGGTGCCAAAAAAAACGTCAAACTATTGTCAAAGTCCCGGGTGTTCTTATGACGTAGGCGCATAGGGTAGAGCGAAACAAAAAAGTTAAACGGGAAGGCGAAAACGAGAAGACAGGTGTTCTTAAGGTGTTCTTATGACGAGATGCGCAGAATAAATCAAAAATGAAAATTGGAATGCGTTATCTCTAGTAGTTGTATCATGATCGAAATGGCTGTAACGATTTAAATTAAACTCGAAATTTAGCAAACCTATAGGGCATTTTTGTTAATATACTGCGTTTTTTTTTTGTTTTTGGCTTAAACCGTCATGTCATAACGAATATAAGTTTATTAAGCGGCTTTTTTTCAAATGGCCATAAGTTCGCAACGGCTTGATTGATTCAACTGAAACTATGTTTGTCATGGTTCCTCACAGCTTTCCACAGGATGACAATGCAATTTTGCAATTTTTTGAGTGAAACTTTCTTAAGGGGGGCTCCCCTCCCATACAATGAGCCGTTCAGTTTTAGCGATCTTCTTTATTTCAAATTTTTTTAAAAACGGCTTTGATAAAACTTTGTGTGTAATATTCCTTGAGTGTTTTTTTGGCAAACGCAAAAACCACCTCTTAACCAAATTCGAAAGATGCAACGCCTCGATTTATCGACTTTTCTAACTAAGAGATGTGGAAAAAAAGTGGATTTTTCATATTCAATTCTTTATTTCTTTTCACATATAATATTATAAGCTTCGATTGGTAAAAAATTCGTTTCAAAAGGCTTATTTGATAAGCTGAAATTAAGCTCCAAAAACAGTAAACGTAGGGGTTCTAATCGGTTGTCGGGCAGTGTATTCTGACTCAGAATCAAAAGCCTAGTCGATTTAACGATGACCGTCTGTCAATATGTATACTCTATAGAGGTCGCAATGTTTGAGCTAGAAAGCTCAAAAGTAAGATATACTATTTGGTTCAAGAATAAGGCAAAATTCTTGAACTGGTACTGAAATCTGCCCAAAATCGCAGAATTAAATTGTGTTTTTTGTACAGTTACGATCAAAGCACAATGCTAAAGTTTTCCAAACGCAAGCTATAGGTAAATCTTTTCTAAATTAAATACAAATATTTTAGTTCGGGAGATGGCTGACGCCCACTTTTTATATAAAACCATCTACTTTATTTTTAATAATATAATAATAACGATGATTATATTCGAGCAAAAATATTTTCTAAAAATATTGGTATGCAGTATAAATTGAGCTACCTACACCTTTTTATGTGCGAAATTTCGAAAATATCGGTTGAGCAGTTTTCAAGATAGTCGAAAACGGTCCTATGGAAAGTATCTTTCTTAGACATTTTTAAAACCTTTTTTTTTAGCCAAATTGGTCGTACCTTAAAAGCTACACTTATTTTTTTAAATCAAAATCATTATAGCCGTTTTCGAGAAAAATAAGTTATATGGCAGGTACCGTTATTTTTTGAGCTAAAAAAAATTTAATTTGCCCTTTGCACATTGTACAATACCTTAAAAACTCTATTTACCTAGTTTGAAGCAATTCGGCCTACCAGTTTGGGATGAAGGTGTCCAAACATACAGACAGACAGGCAGATAGACCTAAGACGGGCAGAATATTTAGACCATCTCTTTTCGTCTTCGCTATCATCGTAATTTCATGTTTGATTGTTATCTCAAAACTTTTTTTTTCGACGAATGCATAACTTGCCTTATAGTACCTATATTCAGTCGCAAGTAAAAATAGGGAATAGAGTTTCCAAAATTTCATTGCAAACGTAATATAGCTCTCGCTTATGTTTTTTCTTATTTTATACAACAAAAAATTTGTTGGTATCGCGCTATTGAGAAAACATTTTAAAACTTTTTTCAGTACCTACATATGTAGGTCAGATTATGGAGCTATGTTGTTCTTAATAGAACATTGAACGATTTTTAAAATATCCGAAAATTAAAAAAAAAAAGTTAACTTTTTTCTAAAAACCAAAAAAAAAAACTTTTTTTTTTGAAATTTGTTAATATTAATATTTGTCTACTAATGAATTCGCACATACAAAATTTAATCGAAATCCATCAAGATGCTTACGAGAATTTGATGACTTAAGAACCGGTTATATAACCACAACGATCAGTTAATTGCATAAAAAACATTGTTTAGCAAGTTTTATCGAAACCGTAGGAGCAGTTTTTGAGAAAAATTAGTTTTGCATTTAAAATCGTATGGCAGGTACCATTAGTTTTTAAGCTGGAGTGCCAATTCAGAAATTCCCACTGAATTCAAGCAAATCGGCTTTGCCTTTCAAACAGATTAGATTAGATCCTACCTATATATCAACGCAAGTACAAACAAATTGTGCAAATAAAACCTAACATACAGAGGAATTAGTCTGGAAGTCGAAACTTTTTCTTAGCTTATTTGAATCTTTATCTCTTAAATTGGATTTTTAATAACTAGCATTAAATATTGTATAAGAAGCTCTTAGGTTATAATATCCATTTCCATCAAAAAAAAGAAATACCACCTCCTCCATCTCCTCCAACTTTTCGACCAAATCAATAACTTAAAATATAATTCCTTCAACACCTCAGTCCCACCTGCTCAATATTATTACTTTGCAACCAGTTGCTTACAACAACGTTAAAAGTTTTGATCTTTTTGAATCTCAACCTAGCAACTGTATAGGTATAATAAAAAAGCATCCTTATTTAATTTAACAATTTCCCAATCTCCGAAATTCACCACCTCCATGCTGCCGCTGCCGCTGAGCTGCCATCAACACAGCTCAATCATATCTTATTTTGCCTGGAGACCAACTTTTACGATTCAGTGTGGTATGATTGCTTTCTTATTTTTTATGACTCCCCAAGACATTTCAGTCCTCTCGAACTCCGCAATCTTCAACACTCACAAAAAAAAGTTATTAGGTGCAAAATCGTCCCTTAAAAAGGTTCAATTTAATCCGCTTTTACATAATTTTGCATGTGATATAGGAGAAGAGGAAAAAAAAAATAATTCCCAACATTTCTTAATTGAGTTCTTATGTCGCGTTTTGAGCACTTAACACCACCCATATCCACCTACCTCCTACTTTAAACCATCCTTATCGTCGTCGGCGTCGTTTTCGTCTTGTAGTCCTTAATCCCTTTGGAAAGCATAATAAAATTTGTAATCGTCTGAGAGAGAATTTATAGATGGATATGTAGGTATATATAGATACATTTTTCTTTGGTGTTAACATATCTATATACTTGTGAATGTACATACATATATACAACTCGTATGCACCTATGTACAAAAAATATATGTATACAGATATGGGTGCATTTATTGCGGGAAGGAGTTTAAAATGTAATTTTTAAGTAGACGCATCAGGACGTGAGATGCATTAACATTGAGCGTTTTACAATCAAACGTACAAGCTAATTAAAAGCATTTAAACAGGTCGTGTGATTTAAATAAATTACGCACGCGACGTTGACGGTCGACAGCAAAGAAAGACAGAGGAATTTGTGGTATTATTATATACATCCAATGGATAGCAAATTATAGTGATTTCGAAGGATTTTTCGATATCTGATGTACTTTATTTTCTTTTACAGAAAAGTCCTTAACAAGACTACACGGAGGGAAGAGAGAATTTGATGGTTGCTGTGAGTGGGTACAAATATCAGGAATACCGACTGCATCAAATGGGATTTTTGACTCTTTGAATTCTCACTTTTGTTCAATCCACTTGGAAAATAATTTGAAGTATGAATCGAGTCACCAAGGGATCAGAATGGGTGATCATCTTCCAACTGGTGACATTTGAAATCTAAACGGATGTGGTTAAGGATTCAAATAAGTTGAAGCTCTTGTCACAGCTTAAATAAAGTAGGCTCGGTGTTAATTTAAATACCCCCTTCTCAGCTTAAAGTTATCGTGTTGGGGGGCCTAAGCACACTCTATAGGATAATACTAGTAATTGACAGAAATTGAACAAAAAGACGTAAAATTTTAAAAATAAAGTAAACAGAGTGGAAAACCAACAAACCCCAAACTCCCAAGAAAAGTTGTGTTTTTAGAATAAATAAAATGCACGACTGGGTCGCACGAACTTGCTCTTATGATAAGCAATTGCGTAGTGGCTGCAAATATGGATATTAAAAAAAATTAAATAATTTCGAAAATTCTTTTATTTTTTAAATTAGTTTAAGAGTTTTCTCGGAAAAACTAAGTATGCAATAAAATTTCAAAGCTATACGTCAATTTAGGAAAAAAAAATATTGAAAATCGTTGGACCAGTTTTTTTTTAAAAAGGTTATTTTTGAAAAACTTTTTCAAAAAATATTTTGAAATTTATTTGAGTATGCAAATATATGGCAATCCGTAGTTTACATTTGAAAAATAATTTTTAAAAAAATCAATGTACCCGTTTCCAACATATTTCGAAAACCAAAAATTTTTTTGAAAAAATTATAAAAAATCAAAAAAAAAAGTTTTTGAAAATTTTGAAATACCATATTAATAAAATTATAAATGACTTCCTGTGGTCAAAATTTTATTGAAATCGAATGTATAGTTTACGAAAAAATTTGATTTGAAAATACTGGTTCTATGAGAGGTACCGTTATTAGACAAATTTTGAAAAAAAATTTCTAACCAAAAGATAGATTTTCTTGCAAAAATAGCATTCTGAAAGTTTAATCAAAATCGTTAGAGCCGTTTTTGAGAAAATCAATTTTTGTCTTTAAGATTGTATGGCAGGTGCCGTTATTTTTGGACCTAGAGCAAAAATAAAAAATTTGTTCCGAGGGACGGCCAAATAAATCCTAAATACCAAATTTGAAGCAAATCGGCCCACCCGTTCAGCCTCCAGAGGCGCGAACAGACATACAGACAGACAGACAGACAGACAGACAGACAGACGGACGGAATTCCCAGACCCACTTTTTTCGACTTCTCCATCATCGTAATGTCATGTGTGATTGCTATCTCAAATTTTTTTTTCTGCACGAATCCATAACTTGCCTTATAGTACCTATAATCGCAAGTAAAAATGGAAAAAGTCCTTTCATAGGGGAAAAATCAACACTCACCAATGACAGGAAATTTGAGAAGTATAGGTAGTGGACGGGTTCTTGTTTAAAACCGGGTGGTATAAAGAAACTTCTATACAAATCGTGATAGCAGTAGAGAAGAAGAAGAAGTATAGGCGAAACTCTTCAAAACAGTGGTATCTAAGGCTATAAGGTCATTTCTTCTCTCTTCTCAAGGGCAAAAATTCGCAGATCAGTAGGACATCTTAGGACATATCTGGTATTCCAACTGCTTCAATCGAAAGGGTAAGACCTTCCAATCGGGAGAAATACGAAATTTTGCTCTCTCTAAACAAGTTTACCTGGCCAAAGCCGAAGGGCTTGTAATGTACTCCACGTCAACAAAAAGGGATAGGTCGATGGACGAATTTGTACAGGGTAGATAACGAACAAAAAAAACATGCTTGTCTGTAAAGTCGGTTTACGGGCGATAATTTTACGTGATAACCAGTTCACAAAACACTTCATGTGTATAGGTATCTCTCCAACCACCAACCACCCAACCTACGTACAACCACCCACCATTTTTTAATTTTGTTCACCCCTTGAACACCAACCTCCCACCCCCACATACATCAACAAAACAACAGCCCACCATTTTTGAACATTTTTTCCTCCTCCCCCACACAGTAAATCCCCCTTTCCTAACCACTACCAATCACCCACACCAACTACAACCAACCACCCACTATTTTTGACAATTACACCCCCCGCCCCTGCACCAAATTCAACCACCCACTCCACCTACAACCACCTGCTACTCACCCACCACTTTTGACAATTCCCCCCCCCCCCAACCAACGCCGCCAACCACCCACCACAACTATTGTTGTTAATTCCTTCCACTGGGTACTCCTCCCCCCCAATCCCAACTACCCATTCCGATACAACCACATGCCACTCACCCACAAATTTTAACATTCCCCACCAACATTACCAGCCACCCATCCCACCTACAGCCACCAACCAACCACCCAAAGTTTTTTACAATTCCCCCTACACCTCATCAACCTCCCTCCTCCCCCTTCACCACCACCGCCAACAGCCCACCCCACCTACAACAGCCAATCAACCACCCACCATTTGTAACATTTTTTGTTCACGCCTTAACCCAAACACCAACCTACCACCCCCACATACAACCACCAACCAACAGCCCACCATTTTTGAAAATTTGTTCCTCCTCTCCCACACAATAAAGCCAGCCCTTCCTAAATACCACCAATCACCCACCCACTATTTTTGACAATTCCCCCATGCACCAAATTCAACCACCTACTCCACTTACAACCACCTGCTACTCACCCACCATTTTTGACAATTTCTTCCTCACCCCCAGCAGAACTCTTAAAGGCCAAAATGGTAATAACGTAGATCGATAGGAGCAATCCAGATGGCACTATCTCATCGAATCAATGTGAACTAATCCAGATGAAGCTCTCGGCTAGATTCTTAAGTATTATGAAAGCCAACCCTGGTTCCCATCACCAGTGATGGTGGCAAAAACATTCAACTCTTTTGGGGCATAAAGATATTCCAGAGAACTGCAAAGATGATGAACTTGCCAAAAGTTCTTATTCCCATCGCTACATGTAAGTTTTTGCTAAAGCAAAATAGCATCTTGAGAGGACGAACCAAATAACAAATCTGGGGCATTTCTGATAAAACTGCGTTTTTCGTTTTTGGCTTTAATGGTCATAACGAAAATCTGGTTTAAAGACCTTTTTTCAAATGGCCATAAGTTTGCAAAGGCTTGATTGAATTGACTCAAATTTTGTTTGGCATAGGTAGTGCGTCACAGTTTTCTTCAGGTCAGCATTGCAAGTTTTTGAGTGAAACCTTTTTAAAGGGTGGTTTCCATATATATTATTAGTTTTTGGGTACGAATGATAATAACGGAAATTGGTTTTAACGGTTTGATTACTCTGGCCATAAGAGAAAAACGACATTAACGAAATGGTTCAGACTTGCTAAAGTATATCTATATCTTTCATAAAAGCCAAAAGATGGCATCTACATCTATATTTTCTATTACACATAAATGAAAAAAAATATCTAGAAACAAAAACGAGAGCTACAGTACGTTTCCAACGAACTGTTGGATACCCTATTCCCTAAATTTGTCCAATGTGTATGCCTTTGCCTCCCGCAGCCAGCCGCTGACCAGTTCCAGAAACCAAAGTTTTCTTTAGCAGACAGGAAAAAATACAATAACAATAATTTTGTGTAGCCGATGTTCAATAACTGCTGGCGCGATAAAAAAAGGCGTGTGAAACGCCCAAAATTGAGACTTTCTATTGCCAGGGCACTGTGAGATCAGTGATATTAAATTTTATGCTTGCAGATCGATTTGAACAAAACAAACCAAAACTTAAATTTTTAAAAATTAGAATTTGAATGGAAATAGCAACCAGCTGCATTTAACAATTCTCGAACAACACTCTGCTTGGTAACCAAGGAATACAAAACAAAATGTTCATCTTACTTCAAAACTGCGACCGATAGTTAATAAACATTAAACAATTAATGCATACTACGACTTTTCACGGAAACGCCTCTTAAAATTAGGCGTGTCCTAAACTACACTACCTAAGCTATGATCATTAGTCCATTTTTAAGAATATGTGTATAACTACAGCTGAATCGAGTGTTTTTTAACCATCTTACCCGAATAAAGGTAATTTATAAAAATCACGCCCTTAAAAGTTGTAAGATTTGTCCTTTTTTGTCTATAGCTGAGGTAACTTCAGCAGTTCCAGGGTCAGACGAAGAAAAGACGTAAAACTCCGGTTAAGGAAAATAACACTTTATTTATTACCTTTAATTCAATAGGTTTAGCTTACAAACAGAAAATAATTATTTATTACAAATATAAGTTATATAATTCAAATAATGTACATAGATTCGGTATAGCAAATATACGTTATATAATCCAAATAATACTTTTCAGTAATTCTTTAATCTTAAATCTTAACTTATACATAGTTATATTCACGGAACCAATGTCCGGTTAGTTACAAGGAACCAATGTCCGGTTAGTTACACTCACAAATGTACGGCTACAAGTAAAATATTTAATCGGTAGGAATTTAAGAATATAGGAACGGTAAAGGAAAACGGACAGGAGGAATATTCTGCTTAACTCGTGAAAGCACAGCTTCAAAATATTAGGGATCTCTCGGTACACTGCGTACCCCTGGTTTTCCGGTAGTGGAGAAAAGTCTTTGGCTCTAAATAGTATTCCTATATATCACCGTCGAGATTTTCCTCCAATTTCAATGTGCTAAATTACTTTCCTTTATGGAATATATCCACAATAACTGAGTGTGACTTATAAACACCAAATACACATATAAAACGCTACTGGTTTGCGTATACATAGTCATGTGACCTCAGAGCCTTGATTGTTGGGGAATGCCTTCGTCACTGTGGCTATGAACGATTGTGTATATAATAAATGATAGCGGTGGTGGGAGAAGAAAAAGGTGACTTCGTCACAAAGTGGGCGTACTGAAATAATTTATACAAACAAATGTAGATATATTTTTTATATATAACGAATGGAAAAATGGTTAAAATTGAGTAAAAATAAAAACAACGTTTTTCGTTCTTTCATGAAAAGTGGACGCAAACAACTCCCAAAATTCAAAAATTTCTTTTCATACACAAGCTTCTTATAAATACCGTTTATTTGCAAATATAAATTGTTCTATAGTTTTTAATGTTAAGTGGGCGTCAGCCACACTCAAAATCAATTTTTATCTAGCGATTATAGGTACTATAAGGCAAGTTATGCATTCGTTATGCATTCGTCTGTCTGTCTGTCTGTATGTATAGACACCTACAGTACAGCCCAAACGGGTTTGCCGAATTGCATCAAACTTGGTATATACAGCTTTTTAGGTATTGTACAGAGGGGGAATTGAATTTTTTTTTTTAGCTCAAGAAATAATGGTAGGTATACCTGCCAGTTAACCGTAACATTAAAGCTTATTTTTCTCAAAAACATCAGTGTTGCTTTTTAGGTACGACCAATCATATGGCTGAAAAAAAATTTTAAGAAATTTCTAAAAGTACCGTTCACTTTCCATAGGATCGTTTTTTTTTGCTTCCAACTATCTCGAAAACGACTCAACCGATTCTTTCGAAATTTGACCCATATATAGGTGTAGGTAGCGCAATTTGTACTGTTTACCAATATTTAAAAAATGAATTTTTTTGGTATTTGTAAAAGCATTTTTTTTTTTAATTTAAAAATTAATATTTTGAAAACTGCTCATTAATTTTTTTTCTAAAAATTATAAAAAAATGTATTTACTGAACTGGTGTTTTTGAATTTTTTTCAAAAAGTTTTTTATCTAGCGATTATAGGTACTATAAGGCAAGTTATGCATTCGTTATGCATTCGTCTGTCTGTCTGTCTGTCTGTATGTATAGACACCTACAGTACAGCCCAAACGGGTTTGCCGAATTGCATCAAACTTGGTATATACAGCTTTTTAGGTATTGTACAGAGGGGGAATTGAATTTTTTTTTTTAGCTCAAGAAATAATGGTAGGTATACCTGCCAGTTAACCGTAACATTAAAGCTTATTTTTCTCAAAAACATCAGTGTTGCTTTTTAGGTACGACCAATCATATGGCTGAAAAAAAATTTTAAGAAATTTCTAAAAGTACCGTTCACTTTCCATAGGATCGTTTTTTTTTTGCTTCCAACTATCTCGAAAACGACTCAACCGATTCTTTCGAAATTTGACCCATATATAGGTGTAGGTAGCGCAATTTGTACTGTTTACCAATATTTAAAAAATGAATTTTTTTGGTATTTGTAAAAGCATTTTTTTTTTTAATTTAAAAATTAATATTTTGAAAACTGCTCATTAATTTTTTTTCTAAAAATTATAAAAAAATGTATTTACTGAACTGGTGTTTTTGAATTTTTTTCAAAAAGTTTTTCAAAAAAACCTTTTTTTCTCAAAAACCGCTCCACAGATTTTTAGAAATTTTTTCTCATAAATTCAAATTTATTGAAGAAATAAAATGGCGTACTTTTTTTCAGCTCAAAGTAGTTTAAGTATTTTTCAAGAATTTTTAAAATTTTATTTTTATCAAAGTCTCAAGCCCCTCTAGACCAGTGTCCCACATTAGAACAAGTTCGTCCGACCCAGTCGTGCATTTTAGTCAGTGTTGGATAGTTACGCGTAACTTTGAAATTTTAATTAGTTACACGTAACTAATGTAACTTATGTAACTAATGTAACTAATGTAACTAATGTAAATAAATGTAACTAACTATAACTAATAGAATTTTTCAAATACAAAAACTCACATTTCATGTTAAATTGAAATTTAGAAGTTCTGTCCACAAACCCGATCGAATGACGATTGACTACACTGTTTTATGGCAAAGCTGGATGATTGATATTGCCGTCGGGCCAGCTGCCAGCTGTGGCCACGGCAACCGGGCAAGGAAAACATTTTTAAATTTCTATATTTCTGCAAAAAAAAAAAAATTAAAAATAATAAAACAAAATAGATCTCGTTTGATTTCCTTTGGGCGAGCCAAATCTGAAATTTGAGACCAAATCTGAGATCAAATCTGAATTTACCATACAAAAATAAATCACAATAAAAAAAGAAATGTCCAGGAATCTCAAGAAAGAGGGGAAAACTTTAAATGTAAGTAAAAATCTGTTGTATGCTCCAAGAATATAATATTTTATTAGATTTCCTTTTCATCAGGACCATAGTAATTTCAATATGTATTCCTTGCCAGGTTGCCGTTGCCCTTGCTAATAAAATAATTTTGTCAATAGTCGATTGGGATTCAGGATGAAATGCGATTTTTTTTTATTTTTTATTATTAAGTTAGAGTTAGTTTTATTTAGTTACAGTTAGTTACATTTAGTTACATTAGTTACGCCAAATATTGGGCGTAATATTACGCGTAACTAAACGAGTAACTTACTTCATGTAACTTACTTGCCAACTCTGATTTTAGTTGTTTCATACACAAGGTTTGACTAGGTTAACTTCAAAACCAATCATTCTTCCGATGATGTCAATAACATCGACAAAAACAAATGTAATTAAATGTATGTCTTACTTAAAGGCTAGAGAACATGCGGTTGGCATAACTTCTTGCAGTCTTTAGTGATTTCAGCTTTGCGACATCAATTTTTCTGACAAGAGCAGCTCGATGCTGATGGGGTTAAGTGCGTTTTCGGTTTCAAAATTCTAAGAAAATTTCGATCTACAAAATTATAATCCCATCTACTAGGAAATTCCTAATAAACAGAAATAACTACATTAAGACAGTTTCTTTAATGTCCCAGTCAATCTTTGTCTACTTTTATATAACCGTTTAAGCAAGGTTTTCAGATTTTCAAGCTACATATCTATATTGTGGTTCACGAAAGCAGAAATGATTTACTTATCAGGAAAGGAACCCTTAATTTTCTGACTAATTCCACTCTCCGTCCCAGGCACGAGCGACATGCAGACAAATTGTATTATCCCCCTATTATATTTGCTGCACAGCTCAGATAACGAATTTGAGAAACTCAAGCCCTTAAAAAAATCATTATAAACTCCAAAGTCAAAATTCTTAAAGATTAAACCGACTTCAAGAAAAAAAACACTTCCAATTTATCCTTCTCATCTTCTATCTTCTGAAAATGTCCTAACAATAACAATAAAAATCTCAACAACATATCTTTTTCATCTTAAAGGAATCTAAAGCACAATACACAAAAAAAAAAAAAAAACATAATAATAATAACCCCCTTTTCCAAAAGCCCATTTCTCGAAAGCATTTATCCATCATTTTTCTCCCAAGAGATGAGGACAAGGGCAATCAAAAAGTATGGCATTTCTATTCAAATTCCCGAAACACCATCAGAATCAGAAGCCGCCTAACATCAACTCTCCTTTCTCCTATCCATCCACTTACTCACACACATTTTCTACAATTATTAGCTCAGATTAAGAATGAATTCTGTCAGTTAACCAAGCAGTAAACAAAAGAAAAATCTTTTGAATGTCCTTACATAAAATATCAAAGGAAACGAGACGCATCCTTCTTCTCGTTTCTCATACCAAATATAATTTTCGGAATGAATAAAAAGCGTCACGTGACACACAGCATGAGATGAGATCAGAAAAAAGGAATTCACTCCTTGCTCTCATATCGCATTCGAATAGAATATATCCTTGTTAGCAATAGCAAGCTACAAAGGATTCCCTTCAGAGAAGAGAAGACGATTTCTCCATCCCATCTTGTTATAAAAAAGGACACCATAGATAAAACCAATTACTAGAAACAAAAGAACATAAGTACGACTATGTTTTTTTTTGTGTATCTTCTTCGTTCGTCCTTGCTATATTATTTGGGTTGACATGAATGAAAAACGAATCTTAGTATAGTATATTTTGACAGACCCGTTCTATGTATAGCAACAGAAAAGGCGACTGTACATTGTATAATGTATCCCAACCCCACCCAAAATAGATGAAAAAAAAAACTCTAATCGGATTATCTTGCTTCGTTCTTCTTTTTTAAGGATTCTGGTCAACTAACTATACGAATGTCCTGTTTAGATTTACATTACGAGTTAAGACCAAGGGTAGAATATCAAAACGAAAAGTAAAACAAAACACAGGTGAATCCATCACCTTTTAGTCTGGGAATTTTTTTTTTGTCCTTCTTGCAGGACTATCTTCTTCTCATTTTTTTTTGCGTTTCTTTTTATATTTCATTCCATCCGCATTCATACAATTCAGCACGGATTTTCTTGATGTTCGTCCTGACCATTATTGTTCTGTTAAAAACAAAATTCTTTAGGGTAGGTATCCTTTTTTTTACACCAGTCCAGTTCAGTCCTTACTAATTCTGATTTATTAAATACCTTAGTCGAATAAAGAAAGCATATTTCTAGGAGTTTATTAGCTTATTTTGTGAAAAAGAGAAAGGAAGGGACTTTACGAATACGAATACTACTATATAACACAATTCCTTGGAGAAGGATTCCTTTTGCTGGTGGCTCTTCTTCTTTGGTATAACAACAATAAAATATTGCAATGAAAAAGGATTGGAATATTTTGCAGTTTGAGAAGGAGTTATACAAGAACAAGAATTTGAGGTATGGCCATTGACCATTTCCTTTTAGGAGAAAATAAGTTATTAACCGCATACACAACCAAACAAAGCTCAGGACGATATGAACAACAATGGGAAACATGGTCTTCTTGAAGAAGTTTATGCTCCTTTGATTCTTTTGAACCGATTCTCGAGGGTAAAAGGAAAATGTTGGGTCTGCTTGGTTAAGGTTTTTTGCAATTAGGTACTGCTTTATAAGTACACTGAAAAAAAATGATTAAAAGACCGATATTTTTATATCTTATGTAATTCGACTTGGAATTTAACTTGTATATGGTCCTATAGAAGCTTTATAAGGAATTCTACAAAGAACAGTAACGAGCCTTATGCAAGTCATTTTAACAAACATTACACAAACTATTCTCTTGTCCACTTTTAGTAATCATCTTCGGAAGGTCTTAGCAGGCGGTCTTACATGAACATCTACTAACCTTCGATAGAACTTATAAGACTTTTTTCAATGGCTTGCTTTAAAGCTTTTGTTTTTACAAATTTCTTGGCATGCTTGGATTGGGTAAATTTGCCCTATGCAAGCTCTATACAAGCTATTGCTTGTCAATCTGAAAAAAGTGGTATAGTTAAGTGTACAATTTGTACTTGCTCTATAGAGCAAGAAAGTATTGGTCTTAATAAAAAATGACTACGATGACAGAGAAGCCCCATGAAAGTGGTATCCCTAGTTCCACCCATCAGCTTAAAACATTACGTTTAAGAATGAAAACTTTTCAATGAACGAGTGAATAGCGATCCCTGATGTTTAATTTATCTTCTCGAGAAGTGTGGCTAGCCCCAGCATAATTTTGCAGAACTATTTATTCCGACCCAGAATCAAAAGCCTAGTCGATTTAGCTGTGTCCGTCCTTTCGTTCGTATGTACAATTTCTAGAGGTCACAATTTTTGAGCAATTATAATTTGTACAGTTACGATCAAAGCACACCGCTTAAGTTTTTCACACGCAAGCTACAGGTACCTAAATTAAATAAAAATATTTCAGTTTGGGTGTGGCTGACGCCCACTTTTCTTACAAAATCATCAATATTATTTTTACAGAATAACGACGCTTAAATTCGAGCGAAAAACTTTAAATTTGATGGGTATTAGTTGGACGTGTGTGTGGCTGACGCTCACTTTTCGTTAGAAACTATAAATAACTTGATTTTGCAAATAAATGGTATACTTATAATAAATCCACAAGCCCAAATTTATGTGTTCTTAGGCGAAACTAAGAAGCTTGTGTAGTTTTGAATGTCGGGCGTGGCATACGCCCCTCTTTTCATCAAAGAACAAAAAATATAGTTCTAAAAATTTAAAGTACGTAGCAATATTCAATTTTAAATATTTCTTTCCGTTCGCTCATGAAAAATAATATACCTCTACAAAAATTTATGTACATTTTTTCAGTACGCCCACTTTAAAGGGTACCTATGATTTTTATAAAAAAAGCGTTTATTCGAGTAAAATCGTTTAAAACTATTGGATTCAGTTGAAGTTTTTGTATTTCTGTATTATGTATTTCTAAAAATTGACTAACCATCAAAGCTCAATTAGTGTTTAAATTTTTTTTCTTTTTTAAATTTTTTAGGACACGCCCACTTTTAAGGGCTGTTATTGTAAGTTTTTTTTTTTTTTGCTAATGAAGAATTTTGTTTCTGTGGCTGGCTGCAGGTGGCGAACTCATACACAATAAAAAAACTTGGTTGTCTGTAAAGTCGGTTACGGACGATAATTGTACGTGATAACCAGTTAACAAAACAGTTCATGTGTAGGTTGTATCTCTCCAACCACCATATTTTAATTTGTTTTTCTCAACCCTCCCCCCAAAACATCAATATCTCACCCTAACATGCAACCACCAACCAACAACCCATCATTTTTGACAATTTTGTCCTCCCCCCACACAGTAAATACCCCTTTCCTTACCACCACTAACCACCCACACCACCTACGAGACCACCAACAACCCACACCACCTACATATTAACCACAAACTATTTCTGACAATTCCCTCCAAAAAACTTAATCCTCCCCCAAATCCAACCACTCACTGCACCTACAACCACATGCTACTCACACACGTATTTTTGACCATATTTACCCCCCCCCCCTCCCACAACCACCTTCACCAACCACCACCGCCAACCGCCCGAACAACTATTTTTGATGATTCCCCCCCCTAAAATCCAACCACCCACTCCACCTACAACCACCAGGCACTCACCCACCATTTTGTACACTTTTGGCCTCCCCCCAACCCCAACATCACCGCCAACTACTTAACCCACCTACAATCACCTTCCACTCACCCACCAATTTTGACAATTTTTTCATCGCCCCCAATCAAATCAACAATATCCACCACCTAAACCGCCAACCAACCACCCACCATGTTTGACAATTCCCCCAAACCATACCAAATCCCCCGCAACACCAAACACCCATCCCACCTACAGCAACCAACGAACCACCCATTATTTTTGACAATTTTTGCCTCACCACCCACACCAACTATAACCACAAACTCTGCCGGACACTGCCCCCCCCCCGCCCACACACCCAATCATCACCACTTACAATCATCAACCATCCAACACCCTTTCCTCCCACTTTATCGATTTTCTAGGCTATCAAAGCAGCTATATAACGTGACTGTGACTGTGACACTTTTTCGTGCGTGCTCCCCATATATTCCGATTTATAAGACGTTATCACGTCAAAAATAGGAAATACCCTATTGCCTAACAGATCGCTGCAAACGTACTGTAGGTCTCGCTTATGTTTTTATATTAGTTTCTAAAGTCATAACCACATTCTTCGGTCGTGCGAACGGGCTGTTCTTCCTTGCATTAAGGAAATTGAAACATTTTTGGCTCCGAGTTTATTTTAGCATAAAACTGTAAATACCTACTGTAGAATAATAGCAAAATCCGTTTAGCCGAAACCCAGCAAAGTGTTTGTTGCGATTCCATCAAATCTGCAAAACTATTTCACTCCTGATTTTGGCCCTCGTATTTCGGCTATTTCTATGGGTTTCGTTCTCTCCTTCCGGCTTTAATTAAATGCCTTCCTGAATGAATCAATTGCATAGAATCCAATAGAATCTATAGAACATATATCATATTATATCTCCTCTCTCATGGTACATAACTTTTTCTCTCAGTGTAGAGTACTTCGTTTGTCTTCTGAAAATGGAAAATGAATACTTGGAATGTTGATTGTAGTGCAGTTTATTTTGGCAAGGTTTACAAGTGAAGCTAACAATAGATGAATGAAAAATCCTTACATCTTGTTAATCAAAGATGTATATGCCTTCCTTTCCGACTGCTTGGACTAAAAGTTATATTGCATTGGATTGTGGAACGGAAACTGAGAAATTAAATTGAAAATACATAGTTGGCATTGTATTTCATCGACAGTGATTGGATTTGGCATTATTTGGGTATACCAACCAATTTAATAGAAAAATAGAAAGAAGTGAGTGACATAGATTCTTTTTCCGGTTGATCTTAGCCACAATTTCTAATCGATTTAGGTAAACTTATGTTGGCTTTAGAAGAGAATGAAAATAGCATACGGTTGTATGCTCCAACAAATAATTCATCGGCGGAAGACAAAACCACGTTCCATGCTCAGCTGAACTCGGCCAGGACAACGTTGGACTTGAGAGCGTTATGGGATAGACATGGGCCATCAAAATATTAATTGTGGTGTGCTTGTCCATTTTTGTAATGCTCGTCAGCTGTTGGTAGGTGGATCCCTGTTTTCACACAAAAAAATTCCATTAAGGTCTTTTTTCCGATCCAAAAATCGATGGGCGAAATGACTTTGCAGTGTAAAAAATAGGAGAAATGCGGATGCAGGTCTTGGTGAGACAGGGGACAAAAGAGGAGGTCACTCAGTGGCACTATCTGGAAATTTATTTGTCACTCGGTGGTGGAACACACCTGGAAGTAAACAACAGTGTAGTGCTTTCTGAATCTATTCTCCAGTGTGGAACTTCGTACCAAATTGAAACTATTTCACACCAACGACCAACCTGAATTCTGTGCTGCTATAAAATAAAAATAAATTGTTGGCACAACAACTCCAAGTGGGGAAAAGGCTTGTGACTTACACTCTCAACCATTCCAGTGTGTGCGTTGATATTCTGCAGGAATGGTAGGGACCTACAATTTACCGCCGAATCCAAATGGCTAACAGAGAAGCACTTCCATGACATTAATTACTCTTGGAAGATTTGTCACTTCCTCGCAAGAAGCAGTAGGTACCCTTTTAAAATGTCAAGAAATTCTTCTTTTCGAAGAAAGAATGCAGCCTTTAGTACCTTATTAATAATTTTTTCTAGGTCTCGTGTAGACTGCAGTATAGTCTAATAAAAAATAATTTCTGTCGACCATCTACAAATTCAATATCCGGATGGACTCCATTTCAAGAAATACTATCGTCTGAAACCTCACCTGTTTCTATTGTTGGATTTAGTCCAGTCATACCTTAGCCTCCGACTTCCAAAGACGTTGTTTATACCGCTATGAAAAATTATGTCAACTTAAGTGTTTCACTCGGTAAAAATATGGCATTACTTTCATGCGACATGGCCATATATCTCATTGCAAAAAATATTCAACAAACAAATGAAGAATTTAACAATTTGATATTGAGACTTGGATCGCTTCATTTACAGAAAAAAATGTTCGATGCTTGGGCCAATTTCTAGAAGAGAGTGGACTCGATAGTATTCTTATTGAAGCCGATATTTATGGTATGAATATGAATACTTTGTCGTCAATTCTTAAAGTTACTCAGTATAACAAAAGTATTAGAGCACACAAACTCCTGTACGAAGCTTTAAGAGGTAAACAAATCGTAGAATTTATAGAATCCATGAATTATTCTCAGAATTATTTACAACAGCTGAATACTTGTCTTAAAGAAATAAAAGAGAATATATAGTAGGCCTAATCGAAAAATATCATCAATACAAAAGAATAATTACAGATTTTTCAAATAATTTTTCAAATTTTGTGCGCACCATGAGCACTGAAAATGAAATATTTAAATATTTTAACAACTACTGTGAAATGGTAGAAATATTGTTGAATTCGATTAAGGCTGATAGAAGAGTCGCGTGAAGTTAGCCGCAACTTTGAAACCAAACTGGTTTTTCTTTAGAGTTCTGGTATTATTACCAAGAGTTCTGGAGTTCCTCATACCAATTTTGAATAGTTCTGGCAAAAAACTATCAAAATCGGGACTTTGAAATTTCTTAACCCTAAAAAATGTTAGCCGCAACTTTGTCACCCCAGGAGTTCTGATGCAATAAATGTGTTCACAACCAATAGTTCCGGAGTTCCTCATACAAATTTTTAAGAAATCTGCCCTAAAACGCCCAAAAAATGCATTTCAAGTTTGTATGCAAAAAAGTGCATTTACCATTTTTTGTAAGACTTAAATAAGAATGAAAAAGCAAAGTGATTTTTTTGGAAATTTATAGCCCTCCGCCTCTTGTCACATCAGGATATTTATGGACACCGAGGCCAATAGCCCTAGATTTATAAAAAATTTAGAGTTCAATACGGGAAGGACTTTTTGATGTTTTTTAAAAGGCAATGGATGGAAAAGGTAACGGATTGTTGGAACCAGATATAAAAACATAAGCGAAAGCTACAGTACGTTTACAACGAACTGTTGGATACCCTATCAGAGAGAAGATACTTATAGAGAGAGGCAACTTCGACGATGGCTCTCTTTTAGCCTACAAGCTGCGATTCGTACAGCAACTTGCATCTGTATTAAACTCCATATAAAAAAAATTTTGGGACAACACAGATGCAAGTTGCTGTACATATTCCTTTAAATAAGAGAGAAAAAGACACTTTTGTTCTGCACGAGGAGAAAACATGTATACACCGATAGGAATTCAAATCGTTATAAAAAATGTAAACAAAAAGCATTGCGGGGACGGAGGCGAGGAAAGTTGTCTCTCTCTATAAGTATCTATCTTCTCTCTGACCCTATTCCCCATATTTTTGTATATGTATGTATATAAATATGATTTCGCCTCCCGCAGCCAGCCGCTGGTTGCTTCAGTTTCACAAAAGAAATTCTTCTTTATCATTAGCAGGCAGGAAAAAATTCAATAAAATAAATTTTGTTTGGTCGATGTACAATAACTGCTGGCACAATAAAAAAAGGCGTGTGCCACGACTATAGCTGAGACTTTTTATTGCCAGGATAATCACTATATGAGCTCATCATTCAATTTTAAGCTTGCAGATCGATTTGAACAAAACAAGACAAATCTTAAATTTTTAAAAATTAGCTTTTGAATATAAATAGCGATAATGGGTGTTTTTAACAATTCTTGAACCACACTCTGCTACGAAACCAAGGAATTAAATTTAAGTGTTCATCTTTTTACTTCAAAACTGCGACCAATAGTTAATGTTAAAAAATTGATGCATTATACGACTTTTGACGAAAACGCCCCTTAAAAGCGTATCTTGAAAATTTGAAGCACTAACTAAGCTTTGATCAGTATTTAGGCATATGTGTAAAACTACAGCTGAATCGAGTAGTTTTTTAATGATCTTACCTGAACAAAGGTATTTTATCAAAATCACGCCTCTAAAAGTGGGCGTATTGAAAAAATTTACACAAGAAAATGTCGAGATATATTTTTTTACATAACAAACGGAAGGAAAAAGGTTTCAATTGAATATTGGTAGTACCTTAAATTTTTACAACTACGTTTTTCGTTCTTTCATGAAAAGTGGGCGTAAGCCACGCCCAAAATTCAAAAATTTCTTTTCATACACACACTTTTTAGTTTCTACTAAGAGACGCAAAATTTTGGCACACATTCATTATAAATAACGTTTATTTACAAAAAACATTTTTTTATAAATTCTAGTGAAAAGTGGGCGTCAGCCACGCCCAAAATTAAATTTTTTGATTTTATACACAAGATGTTTATGTGCAAGTATTACCCACAAAATTTAATGTTTTTCGCTTTTATGTAACAATTGTTATTTTATAAAAACAATATTGATGGTTTTGTATGAAAAATGGGCGTCAGCCACGAGCAAACTAAATTTTTTTTATTTAATTGGAAGAAAGTTTACCTAAAACTTACGTGTGCAAAATTTTAGCGTTATGCTTTTATCGTAACTGTACAAAAAAAATAATTTAATTTTACCAAATTGAGGTTGTTCAACAAAAATGGCGATTGTGGGCGTGTTTGTGGGCGGATTTTGCCAGTTCAAGAGCTTAGCCTTACTCTTGAACCAAAGATTATATATACCAAATTTTAGCCTTCTAGCTAAAAAATTGCGACCTCTAGAGAGTATACATACGGACGGTCAGACGTACGGACGGACGGACGGACATGGCTAAATCGACTAGGCTTTTGAGTCAGAATATATATACTTTTCTATTCCTTACGGTATTATTTCTCTATGTTACAAACTCCACACCAAATACAATATACCCATTCTATGGAATAGGGTATAAACAATAACGTTTTGACAGAAGATTCAACATCTTTGAGATTTTCCGATAAAGAAGACAATGTTGATGTGGATGAACGAAATGAAAGGGATGGAAATACAAATCCAGATTCTCAAAATGTGGACAGTGTTACGAGTTGTTTGTGTTATTTGTTGTGAAAATGAACGAACAATTCTGTTGCTGCCGTGTAATCACTTTAAACTTTGTTTGAATTGCTTCACACAGCTTTCAGAAAAATACATCCAGGATACGGACGGTTTTTGACATGATAATGTCTAATAAATCGGTTTGGAATATATGGGCAGCACGCACGAAAAAATGTCACAGTCACAGTCACGTTACCTAGCTGCTTTGATAGCCTAGAAAGTCGATAAAGTGGGAGGGGAGGGTGTTGGGGGTTGGTGATTGGTGATTGTAAGTGGTGGTGGGTGTGTGAGGTGGTGGGGGGGATAGTGTCGGGAAGAAGAAAAATTGTCCAAAATGGTGGGTGGTTGTAGTTGGTGTGAGTGGTGAAAATAAAGTTTTGGTTCGTTGGTGGCTGAAGGTGGGATGGGTGTTTGGTGTTGCGGGGGATTTGGTATGGTTTGGTTAGGGAATCGTCAAATATGGTGGGTGGTTGGTTGGCGGTTGTAGGTGGGTTGGGTGGTCGGCGGTTTAGGTAGTGGGGATAGTTGATTTGATTGGGGGCGATGAAAAAATTGTCAAAAGTGGTGGGTGAGCTGAAGGTGGTTTGAGATGGGGTGGGTAGTTGGATTTGGTGTTGGGAGGGAATGAGGAAAAAATTGTCAAAAATGGTAGATGGTTGGTTGGTTGCTGTAGGTGGGATGGATAGTTGGCGGTGATGTTGGGGATGGGGGTGATTTGGTGTTGGGGGAGGCCAAAAGTGTAAGAATTGGTGCGTTAGTGGCTGGTGGTTGTAGTTGGAGTGGGTTGTTGGATTTGGGGGATGTGTGGGGGTATTGTCAAAAATTGTTGGGTTGGGCGGTTGGTGAAGGTGGTTGTGGGGAGAAAATATGATTAAAAAAAGGTGGGTGAGTAGCAGCTGGTTGTAGGTGGAGTGGGTGGTTGGATTTGGTGTTTGGGAGGGAATTTTCAAAAAAATGGGTGGTTGGTTGGTGGTTGTAGGCGGTGTGGATGGTTGGTGGTTGTATGTGTTGTTGGTGGTTCTTGGTAGTAAGGAAGGGGGTATTTAATGTGCGGGGGGAAGAAACAATTGTCAAAAATGGTGGGCTGTTGGTTGTATGTTGGGGTAAGAGGTTGATGTTTGGGGGGAAGGGGTGAGAAAAAAAATTCAAAAATGGTGGGTGATTGTAAGTGGGGTGGGTTGTTGGTGGTGATAGAGATACAACCTACACATGAACTCTTTTGTTAACTGGTTATCACGTAAAATTATCGTCCGTAAACCGACTTTACAGACAACCAATTTTTGTTTTTGTTTAAAAAACATTATAATAATTGTTTGTTTCATGTTTAAAAGACAAACATATTACTATTGTTATTTCTTTTTCTTCTTGTTATTAAAACTTTTTTTGAAACGAAAAACTAAATTCTTTTCACTCATTAGAAAACGTAGGAAATGAAATAAAGCCTACATCATATTTCTAAAGCGCAATAACCCCAACTTGCCGTTATTTCACTTTATTAAAGTGAAAAAAGGCCAACTACTTGATGTTGGCTTAATTGCACTTTTGGAAAGTGAAATAAGGCCAACTTCAAGTAGTTGGCCAAATTTCACTTGGCGTCATTTCACTCACCAATTTGTTTACATTTATATGCACATGCACCAAACGAAATGGCCAAAAATATTTTATCCGGAAGCGAGAAGATAAAATAATAAAATTTAATTTCATATTAAATACACATTTTTTCTTCGCCTGCTTTTGCTATCTCAAGGTCATTCTCTATTAACTTAGAAACATTTTATTAAAACAACCCTGAATTGACGATTGGAAGACTTGGGAGTATCAGCTACTATATAGGTATACTGGACGCACTGAGGTTAACCCAGCCATAAATAGAAATCTAGTCACAATCAACCTTAAAAGCGAGTCCTTGACGTCAACAGTTTTCATCCTAACATTAAAAAACATACTAAACCAAAACCTTCATATTGCATTGAACTTACAAAAAAAAAATTATTTCGAACGTGGTAAGAAACCCTGAATAAATTTCCTGATAGTGCAAATTCGAAAACCAATGTTAGCTTCAAAACCACTTAGTTAACATTAATGCCCTTTAATCCACCACATCGTCGATACACGAGACGAGACCCCAATTTGAAAACGGTGTGTGTCCAGAACCTCCATCAATTGCTGCTCACAGCTTATTTCACATGAGTCCCTTAACATTCGACTTGCCACAGTATTATCTCTGACACCTAAACATGGATAATGATGTTTCACTGATTTACTATACCAAATCCGACACACAGAGAAATGAGAAACCATAAGATCCGCAACCATTCCCAGCTTTATTTATATGAGCCTGTCCTACACAAACAATATGTCCGGAGCATTTGACAGAGATAAATGTATTTGCCATTAAAATTCGATTTGGCTGAAATCAACAAAGAAGAGCAAACAAAAAAAGGAACAAGGAACAAGGAAGAAAGAACCGGAACCCAATCCAGAGGACGACGAAGTTAAAAAAAAAAAAAAAGACTAAAACCTAACAAAACAAACCCAGCAATTGGAAGGGGTGGAGCAAAAAGTTCCTTGTGAAGAATGCCAATCGTAATGGGGTAAACCCGATGATCTGAAGTGGGTTTCTCTCCTCTCCCAAATGGAGGTGTGAGTCTTGATTTATAAATTTGGTGCGTGCACTTCAACACCCAGCACAGCAATATATACCACCTAACAACCCACGCAAAAAAAAAGGAAAAACAACATCTGAAACACAATCAGGAGTGGTTATTTAACTCTCATTTGAAAGCAGAGATTGATTCGCATTTGGTCGTTACTGGGTGCAAAAAAAAAAGGAACTGAACTGAAAAAAGGAAGAAAAAAGTCCAAACTGAAATAGAGTTTTATATAAATTGTTCCGTGCGGCCTAGCTCGACCCGACCCAGCCCGGCCCGGCCCGAACAATGTAAGATAAAAACGTTGGAAAAGCAATCAACCCTTGAAAGGGTACCTATATTCATCACGTTTGACAGTTAAATGTCGGTTTCGACTTATAACACTGCATGGATGCATGCAGATGCAGATGGATATGTACATTGTACATTGTGATGGTGATGGAGTATCCTTATGCAATGAGTTTTCAGAATCAAACTAAAACTAAAAAACACTTTCGAAAACAATGGAAAATACATTAAGCAATCAATCAATTTATCAAAAAATTTAAATACTTTTGAATTGTATGACGTAGATTTATGTGGCCAGTAATTGGCAGTGGATCATTAGGTATTATCGGAATTCGAAGGTTACATAAGGTAAATTTCGAAAGCAACCAAATCCATCAATTTAAACAGTTGTTTATTTCTGTTAAGTAAAAACCAACGTGACGGAGAATTCTTCTAAAATATTACAATCAATTCTTTCGAGAACAAGGATAAGGAGGTTCTTGCATTGAAGCAATTATTCTGGGAACTAGAGGCACCAGCTAAATCGAATTTTTTTTCAGAACCAAACTTTGCAGCGTTCATTTGAACAAGAAGATTATAAATCTCCGCAGTAAAAAGTTCTGCCTCTTTGACAATTTCGAGTTTCCCCGATAATTTTTTTCAGACCACTGACCAACCCATTGTGCCTCCTAGTTTGAATCGTTACATTTCTGTACAACATCCAACATTTATATCATCGGGAAATTACCAATATATTAACTAATCATTCTTTTTACTTTAAGGCAAGTTATGGATTCGTGGAAAAAAAAATGTTGCGATAACACATGACATAACGATGATGGAGAAGTCAAAAAAAGTGGGTCTGGAAATTCGGTTTATCTGTCTGTCTTTCTATCTGTCTGCTGCACCTCTACAGCCTAAAGCCCTAAACGGATAGTCCGATTTGCTTCATCTCGGGGGGTGTTTTTCATCATTTGTAACGAATTTACAAATTTCTTGCCACCCCCTGCCTTCAGACCGCCCTCCGCCACTGACTGCCACAATACATTCTACCACCGCCACCGAACGAGGCGAGGATTCCATACAATTATTCATATAATGAATAATAGAATCACCATCACGTGACGTAACGCCATCACTGCATTCTATTGAGTTAATTCCGCCTACCCCTCCACCCCACACCACTGATTTGGACTGCCGACCACTTAGGAGTACCTAAACCAGAAGAGCAGTCCAATAAATTCATCACTAAAAAAGATTTACACATTTGCAAGTATTTTTATCTTTACCTGTTTTTGAATTTTTCTTTCTGTTAACTGTTTGAGCCAATCAATGTTTGGTCATACTTGCATTTGGTTTAGTATTCTCTTGAGAATTTTAACTTTTCGGTTTGTAAGTAAATTAATGCATTTAAAAAAAAAAATCGAAAAATAAATTTGGTTTTAAAAATATTTTGGAAACGAATTGAATTTTTTTTTTTAAATTATTTTCCCAGATAAAAAGAAACTGGCAAAACACTTTTAAATATTGTTTTCTTAGATATACTATGTAGTTTTGAAATTATAATCCACTAGCAAAAAGTACCCGACGTTGCCAGGACACCCGAGGCAAGTCTTTTCATGCATACCTTTTAAATGAAATTAAAAACCAAGAAATAATTTTTGTGAGAAAAAGGGTTTTTCGTTTTTTATTTTGTAAAATTATGCTATTGTTTTTAATTTCGGGTACTTTCAAATCTTATACTGTAATTTCGTTGGGGTAAATGATGTCATTTCGTAGCACATTTCCCAATAAGATTCGAAATTACCTCATTTCCTATAAAAAACATATCGAAATTTTCTCATTTCCACCAAATTTAGATGAAATTATGTTGCAACCTAAATCGAACATCCCTAGTTTCAAAATGATTGTGATATGTCTAGAGGAAAAGTCAATTTGGAAATAAATTGAAGACAACGACAGAAGTAAGCAAAACTAAACAAAAGGCAACTGCAGAAGTAAACAAAACAAAACAACAATTTGGAAATAAATCCAAGGCAACGGCAGAAGTAAACAAAAACACTTTTTTAGCAAATTTCCCTTTTTTCGTATTTGTTCTTCGATACAGCGGCTGCGTTCAGGGCAGGAATACAATATAGCGTTGCACACACAAACTTTATAAACATGCCGGCTAACTGGCAGTAAAAGAAAAGAAAGTCTGGTAATTCAAAACCGGTGTGTCAAATAAAATAAAATTTAATTTTGTTTTTTAAAGAATTATAGCAGAGTCCACGAAACTAACTGCGCCAATAAAAGAAATTCTAAAAATTAATAAAAAATACGTTTTAATACGATGAAATAAATACGAAAATTCTTTTTTTGGGTTTTTCATTTCATTTGGAAGATTTTTCATGAAAAGACTTAACTCGGGTGCCCGGACAACGCCGGGCACTTTTTGCTAGTATCGGAAAAAACTTGACCGTCCTCGTTTAAAAGTTATGTTATTGTGAAAAAATTTAATAAAAATGACACTTGACGCATTATATGTGACGCCTTATGCATCTACCATCTTCCATTATCCATTTACCATTAACCACTTGCCATTTACTATTTACCGTTTACCACTTACCATCGTATCCATTCACAATCCTATTCATATACCATCCTATATCCATCCAACAACCTATCCATCTACCATCCCATCCACCAACTATAGCTGGCATTATGTGGCGTTCGGATAGCGACTACATTGTGTTCCTGCCCTATATGTATAGAGCAGCCGCTGTACAAACAGGGAATAAGAAAAAAGGAAAAGGAGAAACGTCAAAAATATTTGAGAAATATAAAATTTCTCATGATAAATCTAAGAGGGATGTAAGTTCAAATATTATTAAATTAAACCTATTTAAAATAATTTAATTTAGATAGTCTATAACCTGGCCAGTGAAGGGGGGAAGATCTTGGAATAAAGTGCATTGCGAGGTAAGTGGTGTGTCGTCAGTTTATCTGGCATAAACAGACAAACTGGCACACAAACAAAATTACTCTTTTATATATGTATAGGTAGTAGAGATAGCTACTTCATAGTTTTCCCGAGAAAATTCTTAAATTAATTAAACTAAATTGCACGACTGGGTAAATGGTCTTCGGGCTTGAGATTTTAGGAAAAAATGAAATAAGCCATCTGTTTTCTTTTGCTGTTTTGAATTTGAAGGTTGAATTTAAGCTTTTTCTAAATCGTTCAACCAGTTTTTTTTTTCAAAAAACGGCTTTTTTCGAAAACATGTTTCAATTTTTTTTTGAGTATGCCAACATCTAGTTAACAGTTTAAAGCTCTTATCAGAAAACAAAAATTTTAAAAATCGTACCAGCCGTTTTTTAAATAAATGAGTTTTTCATAAAAGATCATATGGCAGGTACCGTTAGTTTATGAGCTAGTTCCAAAAACCCCTCTGTATGGCATCATAATGATTCTATGTTCCAAGTTTGAAGCGAATCAGTGCAGCCGATTAGGCTCTAGGTGCCGATACGGACGGACAGACAGAGAGAACTGTCGGACCCACTTTTTTCCGCTTCTCTATCATCGTAATGTTATGTTTGGTTGTAAAAACTATTTTTTGGTTTTTTATGAATGCATGACTTGCTATACCTAGGACCTATTATCGCAAGTAAAAACTATATGAAAACTCACCGAGCTGTTAATATTTTGTATAAAATTATTTTCCTTAGAGATTTTTTTACTCTCGCTAGCGACAGTCGTCCTCGTCAGGTAACAGGTAATCCACTGGCCAATATAAAATAATATCAAACTTAAAGTTTGAGAAATAATCCGCAACTTAGACTTGTTTGATTGGTTTCTACGACTGACGGGTTTCTCCTCCGCCTTTAAAACTCACACACAAGTACGTTCCACTTTAATTATTGCCAATCACATTCTACTTTTAATTTTTTCCATACTAAATTTAATTTATTAACTTAATCATACTTAGGTACTTTATCTTTTTCTTTGAATGCCCTAAATTTTTTTTTTATTTTTAATAAAATTATCTATCTTATTTGCTTTTTTATTAAACTTCAAACTTTGCCTTTCTCTTATTTGGAAATTGGTTGCTATATAAGATTTTCAACTCACAAAACCTGAGAACGTAAGAGGTCTTCGCTACAATTTGGCGCCCAACGTGAGGCAAATCAAAAAATAGGAACGTTATTATTCAGAACCTACGCTACAATTGGTCGCCTAACGTGGGGCAAATCACCAAATAGGAACGCTGTTATTCAGAACCTACGCTACCGTTCGGAAGTTATGTCCGTCTGTCTGTTCGAAATTGGTGGTTAGTAATTATTTGGTCGTCTCTGGGAAAGTATTTTAAGTATTTACCTAGGCTTGAGAAAACTGGTACCTGCCATACCTGCTGTGCAAAAGAAATTTGAATTTTTTTCTAATCACACTTTCTCGTAAGCTACACAACCGATTTAAACACAAATTTTGTCCGAAAAGAAACACTTTATAAGTTTCAATCCATTTCCAATCTCATAATTGGATTTAATTTTTAAGAAACAGCCGTAGTAAGAGTAATTATTGTTTTAAAAAAGAACTCATTTGCTAGCCGTTTGGATTCCGCGGTAAATTGTAGGTTCCTACCATTCCTGCAGAATATAAATGCACACACAAGAATGCTTGAGAGTGTAAGTCAGAGTCCTCGGCGCTGCTTTATTTATTTTTGTTTGAGTACTTCGGTATATAATAAGGCAAAATAAAAACCCGTAATAATTATGACATTCAATTGAATAATATTAGAAAATGTTTCCAAAAAAATCAAAACTTAACCTTTGCTTTTTAATATCCCCATCATTATATTTCAAACTTCAAAGTACTTAATAACAGCAATTTTTCTTGTCGTCCGTCGTCGCTACACTCTAAAGTTTAAATTATTTCTTCCAAAGAAAATAAGGATATTTCAAGAACTTCATTTTATATTCCTTGTATAATTGGTCTCAAAAAGCTCCTTTAACACCAATACTGCCTTTGCTTTTAGTCAACTACCTGACTGTAAATTTGGTTTCCTTATCTTTTCCCTTGTCAGAAGGCGGGTAAATTGTTTACTTCCTTCTCGTCAAATAAGCTGTCACCTGTTCACAGTGCTTAGTTCTCACAATTAGGCGGACTCTTTAAGGAAGCAAGGATGACAGATCTCTTAAATCGTTTATTTTGAAATTTCTATCCTTGTTTCGTCAACATCAACAACTAGCTGTCTCCATCACCATTCCTAGATGGTCAAATGGAAAGAGAAGATAAACTTGAAAAAAAAAAGGAAAACAACACCCACTTTGTAATGAATTACGTTCGCATCACCGAAGAGGGCGGCGATAAAAACAAGCAGCAGCCACAAAAAGACGAATAAAGAACACTTAAATACTCAACTCAGTCGCACGGACTTGCTCGGGAATGTAAAATGGTGTGAACTTAATTTTGAATTAATATTTCTAGGAAAAAGAAACATTGATTCTGATTTGCAAGGGATTGTACAATGGTTGGCTTGGAAGCTCCAAATTTAAGTAAGAACTGAATCAGCAGAAGCGACCCAAGAAGCACAAGGGAATTGGATACGATCGCGAAGTGAAGCGCAAAAAGTAAAACTAATTTACACGGATAGACCAGGAGGCACTTAAGCACACTAATGAGTTATGTATGATTAAGGTGACGCATGATGTCCATTGTGGACCACGGCCTCAACCAACAGTCTCCGGCAGCCAGTCCGGTCTTTATCCAGTTGTCTCCAGTTATGGATGCCAAATTTGTTGTTTCTCTCAAAGCATCTTAGCATCCACGCTTCTGCCCCATACAGCAAAACTGGGTTTGATTTGGGTCTTGTGGAGTGGCTCGGTGGCACTTTGGGAGAGGGATGTGCTACTAAGATGAATTCTAAGCCTGAAAAAACAGCGGTTGGCAAGAGTGATTCTTAGACTGGTCACTTCATTGATATTGTTTTGAGAGTTTATAATGGAACCCAAAGAAACAAAGTCCTTGACAACTTCAGAGTCCATCTGTCAATCGATCGTTTCGTTTTGTCCGAGCCTACTGTGATGATGTTCTGCAACCGAGGACAGCATATAATTTGTTTTATCTTCATTTACAGCCAGACCCATTTTTGCCGCCTCTACTTCAATACTTGCGAATGCTACACTGACAGCGCCCTTCGTTCTTCCAATAATGTCAATATCATCAGCATAGCCAAGTAATTGAACGGATCTAAAAAAAATCGTACCGCTGGTGTTGACATGCGAGTTGCGAACGATTGCCTCAAAAATGATGTTGAAGAGGTTACATGACAGCGTGTCACCTTGTCGTAAGCCTTTTTCGGCAGGGATGCCAAGAAGTGACATGGCGCTGTATAGCTCGTTCCTATTCACGCTGTCATAAGCGACTTTTAAATCGATAAAGAGGTGGTGATTATCGATCTCTAAATCCTGAGTCTTTTCCAAGATCTGTCGAAGTAAAAAACTTCGGTGGTTGACTTACGGGGCGTGAAACCACACTGATAGGGGCCAAACAGTTCACGTGAGGTTCCATTCGTCAGGCATACTTTCATCCGACCAGAGTGTACAGATGAGTAAGTATTTTCTTCACCGAGTCATCTCACGCTTTGAAGAATTCAGCCGTAAGGCTATCCGCTACAGCAGACTCGTTGGATTTTAGTTCTGATATCGCTAGCCCAACTTCTTATTGGTCGGGTGGACGGGAGTTTTGTTCATCATATTCCAAATCGAATGGATCGTTCTCCCTGACCTGACAGCGATTAGTCGGTTGCCTTTGCCGTTTAACACTCTGCATAAGTGTTCTTTCCAAGTTCTCAGCAACGACTGCGCATCAACAACGACATTAACACCATCGTCTTTACAGGCTTACGTTTGGGCTTTGTACAACTTGGACGAAGGAAGTTGTGAACATTGCTTCTGCTTTTATTCTTGTCTGCAGCATTGCCTGGTAAGCTTCGTTCTTGGCTGTGTATGCCAGCATGCACTCAGCATCGAACCAGGTTTTTCGTTGTAGTCGCGTTGCTTAAAGAAACCGAAAACATCATAAGCTGCATTTTTGATGGCCAGTTTGAAATATTGCCAGTGGTCCTCTGGGTTTGACACAGGTGCCAGGCTTGTGGAGAGGTAAGAGGACACACGTTTGGCAAAGGCTCTGCTGGTCTTTTGCGATAGTAGCTTTGCGACATTAAACGTTCTCACAGAAGCTGCTCGAAGCAGCGGACTGGTGGATATCCGCATTTGCAATTTGTCAACTGCTAGGTAGTGGTTCGGGTCAATGTTGGCCCCTGGGAAAGTATGACGGTGGCATGTCGGCTTTCGACCACCATATGGTCAATTTCGTTGACGGTATATGTTGATGAGAAGATGGACCCCCTTCTGTGTATGGAACTGTTGGAAATAAGTGCTAGTTATGATGACACTTCACCTTGCAGCAAAGTCGATTAGCATGAGTCCGTTACCGAAACTGTTGTCTTGCAGGCTTTGCCATTCGACTGTTGAGCTAAAATTACCCTCCTTTCCAATTTTTCGCGTTAGAGTCAACAAGTGTTGTTCTTCGGGCAATGATCGTATGTCTTCTCGAAAAGATCGTGTAGAACTCTTCTTTGGGCATGTGATCTTTCAGCGATCAGCAGAATGTTGTTGAATCTGTACTTGCAGATAGTGAAAATGAGTTTGCATATGCCCAGAAAACCTAAAACTTCTTGGGGAAGTCTTCCTCTTATCACAAAACCGAATCAAAATAACCGGTGTCTCTTTGTCTGGTAGCGTTTAATGCTATATAGATATCACAGTCTTCCATGCTCATTGTGCCTTCACTATTCCATCGCACTTCCCGATTAGCTGTAATGTTGCTTTGACACTTTTTATGTTGAAGTTAAAAAATAAATAAATATATACTTGGCACATCAGCTCCAACCTCCAATCGTGGATGGGGCCTGTGACTTACACTCTCAACAATTTTTGTGTGTGCGTTGATATTGTGAAGGAATGGAAGGGACTCACAATTTAACCCCGAATCCAAACGGCTAACAGAGAAGCACTTTGCATGACATAATTTACTCTGGGAGGATTTTTCACTTCCTCGCAAGAGGCAGTTCTCCGGAAAAGAACTTATGTGGAGTCAGGAATCGAACCCAGAATCTTCGACGGGGGGGTAGTTGAACATACTAACCACTACACCACACGGGACATCTGCCTGTAAAAGTTCCGGAATTCGATGCTCTTGTTTCGATTACCAGGGTCGTCATAAACGAGGTCCACAGATGGTTGTTTCGGAGCCATTATTTTTTTGGATAGTCCAGAGTTAATTACCCAGTAAGGGGATGCGAGAGCTACCGTCAAGCGTCGACCCTTTAAGGGCTCATCCGCTAACTTCTCTATTTCACTACCCAGCATAATAATAAAAGGACCCAAAATGCTATATGCTCTAAATATGGCGAAGAAGCTTGTTGGGGTTACTGCCACGAAGACTGCTGGCACCCTCCGTTGATTCTTTTAACAAGAACTCAGCCGGCACTCTCTCATTCTCTGACGGGTTCGTCCAGAATATCCAAGACCCGAAACAGAGAAGCTGTTCCGGCTTTGTAATAAATGTTGTAGTTCTTCCGTGTCCAGCATTCCCGCTCATAAGTTTTGCAAGTCATGTCCGGGTGGGCAGGCCAGTACCCGATGGTACTAACTGGTAGGTAAATTAATCACCATTGAGGCGTATGGCATAGTTACATTACAACAGTGGGCATCGGCAGGTTGATGCCAAGCAGTGTATACCCTACTCATTCAGCACCCCAACCACCAAACGCAAACCTTTCAATATTTACGCTCTTCAAAACAAATCTCATGTGTGATATTTTTTACGAATCAATAGCTGACCCTTATAGTAATTACATACATCGAAGTTTAAAACGAAATAATATTACAATCGTAATTGGGTATCGAGGAAGAAGGTTGCTTTAAGAAAATAAACTGAAAGGACACAATCCTAGCATAGCATAGTGTTGTGTCGGTTCTCAGTTCTCGGAACGTCGAACGTAGGTAAAAGGTAAATATTTAATCAGGATAAGTAAGGATTGTAAATGAGTGTACACTTAAGCTAATTAATTTTCCGTTTTACCATGCCCCATTCCCTTAGTTAATATAGGTATACCTTCCTATTGAATTTAATACCACCCAACCACTTAAGGCTTAAGATGGTTCGGTTCAAAACTCCTAGATGTGTAAACAGGTGGTGTGCTTTGCTTAGCCCGCGTATACAATTTACGATCTTGGGCAGTTCCTGACATTTCATTAATAATTCACTTGCGGACCTCTTCACCTGAAAAGCCGATCCAATTAAGGATTAACATTTATTACGAGTGTTTTTCCAATCGAAACCAATTGAAAAACCACCCATTCTGCCCCACTTGCTCCTCCTCACATACATACATATATTACACGCAGGAGAAGCTTACATGTAAACAGTCACATATAGAGATAGTCCTGCAAGCTGTGTGAGCCTGATGTCGATAGATATAGAGACGGTAAGTTGTATTGTTGCTCATTTTTTTTTTCCACACTGAGTGACATCGATACACAGGATTCCGACAATAGGCAGGATGTGAACAGAGGTAGATATGAAACTCGATCGATAATTCAATATCCGCTTAAATGTCATCGAAGTTTGAATGGGAGAGGGGTTCGGCCTCGGCAGCGTGGCGTGGATAGACAACGAACGTGGCAAGGATGTCGAACGAAAACCAACGACCGACACTGTGTGCGAATTGTACCTACCTGTACCGTTTGAACCTATGGGGCGCTTGGATGCCAATAAAATTAGATGCGATTGGAAAGCGGGTGGGGACCATTTCATTTCCTTGTCCCAAGGGTTAGTCCTTGAATATGAGAGTGAGGGCTTATTGGGTGGAACATGGAAGTGTGATAGAGCAGGCAGTTCATCTTTCCTATACCTTTATGTGCTCTTTTTGCAATATTTGAATGATTTTTGGGAATCAATTTACGTATATAGAGACTTGAATATGATGGAAAACTTAGTGGATTATTTATATTCGGCGGATGGAGTTCATTTGTCATTGCCGACAAAAATGTGATTGAAAAAGGATATTTTGTCAGACAGATTTTGGGTTCGAAATGAGAAGTAAAGTGATTGAATGAAAAAGGTTGCCCGAGAAGGTTGTATATTATTTCACGATTTTTTTTTGATTATGAAAGCTTCGATAAATGGCACTTTAACATTTGAAATTTTTTTTTGGAAATTATAGTTCTTAACAGAGGAGAGAATTTTCAGAAAAGTCCAACATATGCCTTACAGAATAAACCTTAATTTGAACCAGTTTTTGAAAAAAAGCCCAGCTCGGGCAAAAGATTTTCAAAAATTAACTGCGATTGAGCACCACTAAAAGAGTCTGATGATCGGGCTGGTCACCGTGAAATAGCTTTAACTCCAGCCTATGAACTTGGTGCCCTGCACACACAAGTTGTTGTTTCATTCACAAACCATGAGTTTCAGACAGCCAACGATATAGCACGGCTCTGTAATTACCAGTGCGGGTTTGACACGGGGAAATTAACAGCAGATTCAATCCAAATTATTAAAAAGATTTGGATATTGTGTTCACCTCATCTCAAATGGGTTTCCCTGACGCAACGAGGTGTTTCAGAAACCTTAGTGCGGAAAGTCATGGGACATGTATACGAGGTAGCAGTATGACACAAAAGTAAGATGTCCAGCTGGAGTCACCGTAGAATTTCAAATCACAGGGAACTGCCTTGTCCCCTTTTTACTTGCGATTATAGGTACTATAAGGCAAGTTATGCATTCGTCGAAAAAAAAAGTTTTGAGATAACAATCAAACATGACATTACGATGATAGCGAAGACGAAAAAAGATGGTCTAAAAATTCTGTCCGTCTGTATGTCTGTCTGTCTGTCTGTCTGTATGTATAGAGACCTACAGCCCAAACGGGTGGGCCGAATTGCTTCAAACTTGGTATATAGACTTTGTTAAATATTGTACAGAGGGGAAATTGAAATTTTTTTTTTAGCTCAAAAAATAACGGTACCTGCCATACAACCGTTACGTTAAAGCTTATTTTTCTCAAAAACGGCTCTAACGATTTCTATTAAAAAAAATCGGTCTTGCTTTTTAGGTACAACCAATCATATGGCTGAAAAAAAAGTTTAAAAAAACGACTAAGAACGGTACTTTCCATAGGACCGTTTTTTTTGCTTTCGACTAACTCGAAAACGACTCAACCGATTCTTTCGAAATTTCACACATATACAGTTGTAGGTAGCTCAATTTGTACTGCATACCAATATTTTTGAAAAATATTTTATTGTATTTTTAAAAGCATTTTTAAGAAAAAAAGTTAAAAAATTAATATTTTTAAAACTGCTTATTAAATTTTTTTCTAAAAATTATAAATAAATGTTTTTGCTTAATATCTATGAAATGGCGTTTTTGAATTTTTTTTGAAAATTTTTTTCAAAAAGTTTTTCAAAAAAAACTTTTTTTTTTTCAAAAACCGCTCCACAGATTTTTATAAATTTATTCTCATAAATTCAAATTTATTGAAGAAATAAAATTGCGTACTTTTTTCAGCTCATTTTAGTTTAAGTATTTATTTAAGAATTTTGAAAATTTTATTTTTATCAAAATCTCAAGCCCCTAAACCCCTGTCACTCATTAGAGCAAGTTCGTGCGACCCAGTCGTGCATTTTATTTTGTGTGCAGTTCTTGGCATCTTTGCTTGAAGGGAAAAACTCAGGTATCTTCTGTCACTGAATTATGGTTCCTAAGCCAAATAAAAGGCTCTACGCCTTCACCTCAGTTAAGCGTCGGGCACTTAAATACGGTTTACAATGTTGGACACTGTATGAAACGTTTACACGTATTTGAGTATGAAGGCAGGAGTAACAAAGCTCGATTATGAAAGATGTTCGAAAATTAGAGGAAGCCTTTTCATGCGAAAATACCATCTTGCAAAAATAGGGCTCATTCGGCTCAGATGTATTGTCACACCAGGCAGGCCTGAAAACTCTTGGTAAATACATATATAAATAAAATGCACGACTGGGTCGCACGAACTTGCACTAATGTGTGACAGTGGTCTAGGGGCTTGACATTTTGATAAAAATAAATTTTTCAAAATTCTTAAATAAATACTTAAACTAATTTGAGCTGAAAAAGGAGTACGCCATTTTATTTCTTGGATAAATCTGAATTTATGAGAATACATTTTTAAAAATCTGTGGAGCCGTTTTTGAGAAAAAAAGTTTTTTTTGAAAAACTTTTTGAAAAAAATTTTCAAAAAAAATTCAAAAACACCAGTTCATAGGTATTCAGCAAATACATTTATTCAAAATTTTTACAAAAAAATTTGAGAAGCAGTTCTCAAAATATTAATTTTTTAAATTTTCTTTTTTAAAATGATTTTAAAAATACAAAACAATATTTTTCAAAAATATTGGTAAGCAAAACAAATTGAGCTACCTACAGCTATATGTGTGTGAAATTTCGAAAGGATCGGTTGAGTCGTTTTCGAGATAGTCGAAAGCAAAAAAAACGGTCCTATGGAAAGTACCGTTCTTAGCCATTTTTTAAAACTTTTTTTTCAGCCATATGATTGGTCGTACCTAAAAAGCAACACTGATTTTTTTAAATAGAAATCGTTAGAGTCGTTTTTGAGAAAAATAAGCTTTAACGTAACGGTTGTATGGCAGGTACCGTTATTTTTTGAGCTAAAAACAAAATCTCAATTTCCCCTCTGTACAATACCTAAGAAAGTCTATATACTAAGTTTGAAGCAATTCGGCCCACCCGTTTGGGCTGTAGGTCTCTATACATACAGACAGACAGACAGACAGACAGACAGACAGACAGACATACAGACGGACAGAATTTTTAGACCATCTTTTTTCGTCTTCGCTATCATCGTAATGTCATGTTTGATTGTTATCTCAAAACTTTTTTTTTCGACGAATGCATAACTTGCCTTATAGTACCTATAATCGCAAGTAAAAATGTAGAGACACCGTTAATAAATAATCAACATTTGTTTTTTGGGGAATTTGGTAAAAACTGAAAAATTTTTTTCTTCGGTCCCGATAAGTGGGACTACTTATCTGACAACAACTAAATGTGAATTATGTTGAACGAAAAGAAAAAAACTGCTTGAATCGATTACGATGAACGTCGTTTCCTGTGATAAATCAATTTCTCAGACATCGTTGTAGGCATCATTTAATGGAACAAAAAGCATTGAATTGATTTACTTGTGCATATAGTCAAAAATAAGGCATTAGCATCTTCCAATAGCCACATAACAAACGCGTATCGGAGACAGAAACGAAAGTTGTAATAAATTCTTCATTACACTACACTACTTACTATTTTAAATGTTCTGACCCTTTCTCATTAAGTTAAGCTGAAATATAGCGAGAGCTACCTACAGCACGTTTGCAACGAACTGTTGGATAAACCCTATTACCTTTTTACTTGCGATTACAGGTACTATAAGGCAAGTTATGCATTCGTAAAAATAAAAAAAATTTTTTGGACAATCAAACATAACATTACGATGATAGAGAAGCCTAAAAACTGGGTCCGACAATTCTGTCCGTCTGTCTGTCTGTATCGGCTCCTACAGCCTAAACGACTTTACCGATTCGCTTCAAACTTGGTATATAGTATAATTATTACGTCATACAGAGGGAATTTTGGAATTAGCATTTTAACTCTAAAACTAAAGGTACCTGCCATATGATTTTTTATGAAAAACTCATTTATCTCGAAAACGGCTCCTACGATTTTGATAAAACTTTCTGAATAGTGTTTTTTAAGTAAACTTTATGTTTTGGTTGGAACAGATTTTTCAGGAAAAGTCTTATAACGGTACCTCCCATAGGACCGGCTTTTTGTCATCCGATTTTCTCGTAAGCCACTAGACGAATTTCGAGGAAATTTTTAATGTAGAAGTTCTTTTATAACCAAAATAATAAAATTTCTTAAATTTAAAAAAAAGTTATTTTTTGATTTAAAAAGTTTGAATTTTTTAAAATTTTTTTTTTTTCCAATACCTAACATTTTATTTTTTTTTTTTTATTTATTTTATTTTTCTGATGAAACCTACAAAAATCTAGAAGTTGGCATACTCAAAAAAAAAAATTTGGAACATGTTTTCGAAAAGTTTAAAAAAAACCGTTTTTTGAAAAAACTGGTCGAACGATTTTGAAAAAAAAAAATTTTAAAGTACAGTAAACGAAATCAGATGGCTTACTTCATTTTTTATAAAAAAATGTTTTAACTATTGATTTTTAAGTGATTTATAAAATTTCATATGATTTTTTCAAAGCTTTTTTCCCAAAATCTCAAGCTCCAAGACCATTTTAACACATTAGATCAAGTTCGTACGACCCCGTCGTGCACTTAATTTTAAATGAATACAAGGAATACAACCTGAAGTGTTCATCTGCTTACTTCAAAACTGCGACCGATAGCAATTAATCATTAAGACATTAACGCGGATTAAGACTTTTAACAGAATCGCCCATTAAAAGTGGGCGTGTCCTAAAAATTTTTAAACAAAATTTAAAGCACCAACTGAGCTTTGATCGTTTGTCAATTTGAAGGAATATGCTTAAAACTTCAGCAGAATCGAGTAGTTTTTTAACGATCTTACCAGAATAAAGGTATTTTTTAAGAATCACGCCCTTAAAAGTGGACGTATACTAAAAAAATTTACAGAAACAAAATTAGAGGTACCTTTATTTTTCATATAACGAACGAATAAAATTGCTGTCTGTAAAGTCGCTTTACGGAAGATAGTCTTACGTGATAACTTTTTCCCTCAATTGTTGTTGTAATACACAATGGAAACCACATTAATTTTTCTCTTCACTTTAAAAACAGTTGACAAAAGAGTTCACGTTTAGGTTGTGTGCTGCCGCTGTCTCTCTTCTACTCGGACGCATCGACCGATAGAGTGGAAGAGAGAAAGAGATGCGTCACAAGCCGAACGCTTAGGCCGATCGTGCCTCTCAATCGCTTGTTCCGCACTCTCGCTTGCACGGTCGGCTCAGGCGCAACGTCACAATTTTTCGTGTGTGCAGCCACCACTCAACAAACCTACAACCACCAACAAACCACTCACTATTTTTGTCCGTTTTTTCCTCAATTACTCAAGCATAGTTATTTTATAAAGATAATATTGATGGTTTGGTATGATAAGTGGGCGTAAACAGAAATATTTTTTTTAATTTAGAGAAGATTGACATACAGCTTTGTGCGTTTTGCTTTGATCGTAACTCTACAAAAAACACAATTTAATAATGGTGATTGTGGATGTGTATGTGGGTGTATATCACCGATTCAAGAACTAATCCTTACCGAATTTGAGCTTTGTAGCTTAAAAATTGCGACCTCTAGCGAGTATTCATGCGGACGGACGGACATCGCTAAGTCGACTAGACTTTTGATTCTGAGTCTGAATTATGTCCAAAATTTTCTATATCTAACGGTATTATTTCTCTATGTTACAAACTCCGCACCTAATACAATATACCTATACCTATTTTGTGGAAAATTTATGTAGCAGCAAATATGACAGATGTCACCAAAACAACATGGCCTCCGCAATTGAAAGACCTTTTATAAGGATACTCATCGATGACAAAATATATACAGGTATATTTAAAATATAACAAATAATTAATGGAGGAAACTGCTGTTTTAATGTCCATTCACAAATTAAAAATAAATTCCTACTAAACTCAGGACAAGGAGAATATATGTATAAATCACTTTTATCCATTTCATCCTCGCATCCTTTTATTTGTGCACCTTAAAGCCATTCCATTCATCAATCATCAGCTTCATTGATATTAATATTATCTCTGCAACTGGGTAAAAAAATTTAATTAAAAAATTCCCCAAACCTTCCAAGTTGGATCTTCACATCAATACCAACCACTTAACCTCCAGTTGAGGTGCACAATATAAAGAACGAAAAATGGACACGCATTCGAATCAGTAATCAAAAAATAAAATAAAATAAAATAAATAAAATGAAAAAAAATAAAACTTTGAATATCAACAGCGAGCGCCCACGCAATTCTTTTTTCCTTTTATTTAATTAATTTATTTTCAATTAATTAAGGTGTATAAATTCAAGTGGCATCCTGACCTACTTTTTATGGTGTTGAGTGTGCCAGTGATGTTTTTTTTTTTATGATTGAATTTAAAAATATTCGATTTCGCTGTGCTGAGAGTGGTCCTTGAGATGATTTTCCATTGCATTTTAACTTGCACTGTGATAAGGACACGTTTCGCTTAAGTTTCCCGCTGGGATTATGGCACTTCACTATCCTTTTAAGGATTTGGCTGAATGTTCAAACTAGTTAAGTTGCTGGGGAGAGAATAAGGTTTGTTGTTGATTTTGATAGGGCTCAAATTTATTTTTCAGCACCCGTAGGTAAACTTCTGCAGTGACTTTCGATTCTAAAAAGACCATTCTACCTTTTTCATCTCCAGAGAAGCATCCCCAGACCATCACACCTTCAGTTTTGGGGGGCATCCGTAAGATGCATTCAGAGCTTAGTCTTTCCTTTGGTTCTCTTCGCGCAAGAATCCTCCCATCTACAATATGCAGCTTTAACTTTGATTCGTCGGAGAAGATGACGTTGTTCCACATGTCTTGAGTCCAGTTAAGATGTTCCTGAGCCCAGGCCAGTCGTTTTTCTCTGACTCTTATTGGAAAATCCGGCTTCAGTACTGGCTTGAGTGCTCTAAGTCCAGCTCTCACTGCGCTTGACGAAATAATTTTTCCCGTAGCTCGACAAAGATCGTTTTTAAGATCCACTGACATCTTGAACCAATGTCGTCTGCTTTGCAGCAGCACCAAAAAAGGATCTTCCACTGTTGCCGTCTTTTTTGGCCTCTCTGAGCCCTTTTTACTGCTGGTAGTCTCGGTTGCACGAACTTTTTTCAAATTCCATGCCACAGTTTGTTGAGCAACATTTAATCTTTTGGAAATTTTACGAGTTGTCAAATTAAGACGTGACAGACACAGAATATTGGCTTGGCACTCCGAACTTATTTTTCCCATTTTTTTTTTTTCACTAAATCACTTCGGTTCGCTTCGGACTGCTATCACGAGCTGAATGCACCTCTTCGTTATAATAACATCGACTTTTATGCACTTTTTAAACGACATTTAGCTACCTTGTGCAAAAAAATCTCGTACCTCTCTTATATTCCAAGAACTGTGCCGGAAAAGGGTAATAAAGGGTTTGACCAACATTTTTCGAATGGCACTGTATATACTGACTCATCAGAATCAAAAGCCTAGTCGATTTAGCCATGTCCGTCCGTCCGTATGTATACTCTCTAGAGGTCACAATTTTTGAGCTAGAAAGCTGTAATTTGGTATATATAACCTTTGGTTCAAGAGTAAGGCTAAGTTCTTGAACCGGTAAAATCCGCCCACAAACGCGCCCACAATCGCCATTTTTGATGAACAACCTCAATTTGGTAAAATTAAATTATGTTTTTTGTACAGTAACGATAAAAGCATAACGCTAATTTTTTGCAAACGTAAGCTTTAAGTAAACCTTCTTCCAATCAAATAAAAATATTTAAGTTTGGGCGTGGCTGACGCCCATTTTTCATACAAAACCATCAATACAGTTTTTATAAAATAACAGTTGTTATATTAAAGCGAAAAACATTAAATTTTGTGGGTATTACAGGCACAAAAACATCTTGTGTATGAAATCAATAAAATTGATTTTGGGCGTGGCTGACGCCCACTTTTCATAAGAAACTATAAAAAAAATTGTTTTTGTAAATAAACGGTATTTATAATGAATCCGCATGTCAAAATTTTGCGTCTCTTAAGTGAAACTAAACAGTTTGTGTATGAAAAGAAATTTTTGAATTTTGGTCGTGCCTTACGCCCACATTTTTTACGAAAGAATGAAAAAAGTAGTCTCAAAAATTTTAGGTACTTCCAATATTCAATTTTAACCTTTTTCCTTCCATTCTTTATTTGAACAATAGTTTGAAAAATATATCTTTACATTTTCTTGTGTAAATTTTTTCAGTACGCCCACTTTTAAAGGCGTGATTTTGATAAAATACCTTTGTTTAGGTAAGATTGTTTAAAAACTACTCGATGCAGCTGTAGTTTTACACATGTGCCTAAATACTGATCAAAGCTCAGTTAGTGCTTAAAATTTTTAAGACACGCCCACTTTTAAGGGGCGTTCCCGTCAGAAGTCGTATAATGCATTAATTTTTTAACGTTTTTTAAGTATCGGTCGCAGTTTTGAAGTAAAAAGATGAACACTTAGATTTGTATTCCGTAGTTACGTAGCAGAGTTTGGTTTAAGAATTGTTAAAAACGCCCATAAACGCTATTTTCATTCAAAAAAATTATTTTTGTCTTGTTTTGTTCAAATCGATCTGCAAGAATAAAATTGAATGTCACTATGAGCTCATACTAATTGCCTTGGCAATAAAAAGTCATAACTTTGGACGTGGCGCATGCCTTTTTTTACTGTGCCAGCTCTAATTGAACATCACACCACACGAAATTAATGTTATTGAATTTTTTTCTGTCTGCTAAAGAAGAATTTTGTTTCTGAAACTGGAACATCGACTGGCTGCTGGAGCCGAACGCATACACATACAAAAATATAGGGAATAGGGTATCCAACAGTTCGTTGCAACCGTACTGTAGCTCTCGCTTATGTTTTACTATGTTTTTCGTCACCCCTTCACTCCGTCCAAACACCAACCAACCACTAACTATTTCTGATAATCCCCCCCCCCCACTCACCATATCCCTGCACAATTGAAACGCGTTTTTCTCTTTGTCTCAATCGTGGACCTAGGTATGTTATATTATATGAACTGCTATATTCTATACATAAATATTGTCAACAAAATGGTTCCGAAATAAATGAGATCGCGATGTTAGCTCTCAAAACGAAACTTCAGGGAAAAATTAACAACTTAAAATTTTGATATACACAGAAGCTGCTACATCTGTTCTTTAAAACTCAAAAAGTCGCATTCACCTCCAAAAATTTGGTTATTTGAATTTTTCATATAAATTTTGAGGTTATGTGAAAAAAGTCTAAAAACAAAAGTTGTAAAGGGTGTTTTATTTAGACGTGTGGTTTTTAAGAAATAAAACGCATAAAATTGAATTGAAAGGTTTGAATAAATTCCTGTACGATTATGTCGACCGAATATTGGACGCAGCGCGCGATGCGTAGCGCGAACCGAACCATTATTTTGGTAATAAAGTTGCACGATTTGCAAACGTTGTTCAGGAGTAAGTCTATTCATTATAAAATGACGAACCAAACTGAGCATGAATCAAGTGACAGCTGTCACAAAGGCCAACTCCGAAAAAAGTATTGCCAGATTGAAAACCACACGTCCAAAAAAACACCCTTTAGATCTTTTTTTACTTACAACTTTTCTATTTAATTTTTTTCCATAGGACATGTAGTTTTGCCGGAATTCGTGATAAACCATTTTTTACATTTAAAAAACCTGAACTCCCCCTCCCCCTTTTCTACCACCTCCCGACCACAGATTGCCCTTAATTTATTTGTACTTTCATTTTTGTTATAAATTCTCTTCCTATTCCAATGGGATAATATAATTTTTTTTTTTCAAAAATTTTACTTGAGCTGAACAGAAGCTATCGAGGTGAGAGAAATAAGTTTGGAATGTTATGAAGCGAATCCTTTTGAGAAAAACCGGAATAAGTTCAAAAAATCTAGAAAAACACATTTGCTGCCAATTCCGTTCACAGAGTGGCACTTTTGCACTCCCTCAGTTGCAAGAGTGGTTACTTAAAGATTTCTATACACCAAAAACCGCTGGCCCGAATAGTGAAATGCTCAAAAATTGAAACAGGTACAGGTTCCGGTATTTTTGGGGAATCACCTTTCGCGAACTTCTCGGTCAGCCTTGGTCTTCATTCGTCCATATGGCAGAGGTCTTCGATATTAACTAATGCGCGAGGATAATATGTCACTCCAACGACAAAAATAAAATAATATTCATTTTGTCAGACACAGACAGCCTTAAAAGCTCTGGCTTCACCTGCCATAAGATCCATAAGCTAGTCCAAGAGACTGTCTTAGTACTCACTGAACTTGCAAGGAACAATTTTGTGATTCTCCATTATATCCCGGCACATAAGGGGTACGATGGTAATGAAAGGGCCGACACCCTGGCCTAAGAGGGCGCCTCATTGCTATTTGTCGGCCCTGATCCCTTCTGCGGAGTAAATAAAAATTACTTCAAAAACGCTGCCAAGAACATCCTACTCAGGGAATCTAATGCAGCTTGGCAAACAACTCCTGGTCAAATCTGCTCCAAACAATTTATACCAGTACATTCAAACAAAACCACAAAATTCTTACTCAACCCAGATAGGAAAACTCTCAAAACAATGACTGGAATCATAACCGGTCACTGTTTTCTGAAAAAACACCTTCAGAACGTGAAACTAACGACAGACCCTGTTTGCCGACTCTGCCTTGAAAGTGAAGAAATGTCTTTGCATTTGCAAATCCTCACGGAATGCCCAGCACCCCTCCTCCTCGGAAAGCGGACACTTGGTGATGAGATTGTTCCTTTTAAAAAACTCAAAACCTTCCACCCACAGAATATTATTAGAGTTCTGGTCTCAGTCTGGAGCAACAGAACTGCTCTAGAACCTCACACGGGTTGGTACAATAGGCATCATCGAGATACCGCAGTGCCTGAGCTGTACAAACTCTCCCGGACGGAAGGAGAAGCTTTCCAATTTAATATGTGGTTACCCAGTCAATTAATAAATTAATTTCAGAAGCATCGAGTACAGATTGGAACAAGCGGGAAAAATTAATGATGAGAGTGCTGGTCTTCATCATTATCGCGAAGGTTTCGCGAAAAAGTGTAAACATGAAAAATTTGCTGTGGACACTTCTGGGAAGTCGACGTAAATGAAATTGGAGTCTTTTATAAAATTGTCTGTGTCTTTCAAATCACTCCATATCATAATGATTCCCTGCTCAAAGCTGCTTGTTTGTTTGAAACACAACTATCACTATGGAATCTGGTTAATTCTTCCAACCAAATGCTCTTCCATGCTTGTTAAGAAACTTCATTAAACTTTTACTTTCATCCTCAACATCGCATGGGAAAAAGGAATCAACTTTGCCCCTTGGGTATTGCTCTGGTTCACAACACACCACATGGTGTGTTGTGCGGTGCGTGCCGTTTTCATGTTTTTTTTTTTTTTTTTTTTTTTTTTGACAAAGAATCCAATGAATAATTATGTTCTGATACACATAACTTGCTACTTTGCATGAATTCCTCATTCATTTTGAATATCAATTTTCCAATTTTCCGCTTGCCACTTGCCATCGTTGATCCTTGTTCCATTTTTTGTTCACATGGCCTTCCATCCGTGACACTACACAAAATGTTCCTTAAATTTAACACCATTTGCGTTTCGTTGCTCGCAAATGTTTTTCAATTTTTCCATGTTGTGTTCCCCCAAAGTCCTGCGGAGGAGCGGAGGCCTTTCCACCAAAGAAGCAGGATTTTTTGTTGGCTTATGTAGGTATGAATTTTTTTCCATAAACACCTCTTTGCGGTGGTGTTAAGAGGAAACAAATAAAGGAAGACTTCAATATGATGAAATACCAACGGTTTAATGGACCTCACAGGAAATTTTGTTTTCGTTATAGCTGAAGGAATAAATACCATCAACCTCCTCCATGTTGTTAAGCTACCTTAGTCTCCTGATGGAAAACAATTTTCCATTTGAATGATTCTTTTGTAAAACAAAATTAAAAAAAATGGAATGAGAAAAAAAGAAGAAAAGGAAGAAGGAGAAAATGAAGTGTCACCTCCAATCATTAACCGTCATTTTTGGTGCAAAGGTATGTGAAGAAGGCCGACCTAGGCTCAGACTCAGACCCACACCCATATACCCTGTGAAGTGTTTCGAAAAAACAATATAAAATTATAAGGAGGTGTAAGAAAAGAGAATATAAAAAAAAAAAAAAACAGGAACCCACTTTACCAAACCACAAAAACAAGGCGAAGAAGGGAACTGACAGTTGTAGAAGGAAAAGGCGGAAAACCTTTCAGGATCATCTATCAGCGCCCAGTACACCTACATACCTACATATCATAGTGTACCTACGTATCCTTGGGAAGTTAGGAGGAGGAAAGCTTGACATTTAACGCCACAAGCTGAGCGTTTTTTTCTTCCCTATCTTTGTAGGTCCCCTTTCCTGGTATGTTATGCTGTTGTATACGAAAGTAGTATAGAAAAGTAACCAAAGAAAAGAAATAAATGAGAACATACAGAGTTGGTGACACACCCCCAATGATTTGTATCCTTCGAGTAAGTTTTTTTTTTTCATTTTCTTATTATAAGAGAGAGGGGGTATTTTTCCGATTCCATTTGTTGTTTGTTTGTCCTTAGTCCTGAGTCCTGGCAGGATGATGGTATAAATTTTCTTGTTGCAACAACACGCGGTAAAACGAAGAAGTAAAAAAGACAGAAAAAAATTATACAAATATACAAATAAACAGAATGAAAGGCGCAAAGTGTCCAGAGAGAAAGTGATTTATGGCAACCGTCTGGTCCTTGGGAAGAGAGATTGTGATCAGCAAGATAGTCTGGTCTGAGGGCCTGTGATGTTTTTGGAATGTATAAGGTAAACGGATAAGATGGAAATCAGTATGGCGCGGAGATTGTTAGGAAGATGGGTTTTTATAGGGGCTTAGAGGGCTTTCTAACGCATTTAAAATAACGTTTAGTATGGTCGGGCAGGGGGGGAGGTAGTTGTTTTGTGGTGTTTCTTGTGTTCCTTGCAACCAGAAGTCATTTGCTGGTGGACGTTAAAGTCCAGCAGGAAAAAAGTAAACAAATGGTTATACTCTGTCTTTTTTTTTCTCTAGAAGTCTGCAGCAAGGGGTACACAAGGAGTTATTTATCGCAGAGCTTTTAATGATGCATGTACTTTTAGAAGAAAAAAGGTAAAGTGCACCAAAAGTTACCACCGAAGGGTTCCAAGGTTTCCCAAATACAAAGTAAGAAAGAATAATGGGTTAAGACCAATTTTCGGTAAGACCTAGGTATCGATTATTAACATATTGCACGTATCATGTGCAATAGATGGGTTCACGCTTCCTGCACATCATTCCACCATAAACAATTAATGTGGTCCTTAATATCTATACATATAATAAAATTGTAACGGGTCGATGTCTGTACATTGAAGATATAGATGCAAAACTAATATGGGGAGTCTCTATTAGACCCACAGAAGCCAAAACAACCGTTTTTAGAATTTTTGTCTGTCTGTCTGTCTGTCTGTCTGTCTGTCTGTCTGTCTGTCTGTCTGTCTGTCTGTATGTTTGTACGCGCATCACGCAAAAACTACTGCATGGAATTGAATGCGGTTTTCGCAGATATATTGGTAGTACGCCAACTTAAAATATAGGCTATATTTTATCGCAGGAAAATATATAATTCTGGTTGTTTTTTAAATATTGCTGCAATCGAACGTTATTCAATGAACTTAACACAAAATTGAAAGATTTTAAGGTCGTTAGCGTCTCACTTACATAATAAAATAGCGCCACACTTACCTACGAATACATGAATAGAAATAAGTTAGTCGTTCTGAATAGAAGTTACATCAAAAACATCATAGATGGCGCTATTTACCACCATATAGAAAATGTCTCATTCAGCGAAAGCAGAAATCGAAAAGTAATGCAACCATAAAGAACGGTGAACGAGCAATACTTACGCCCAAAACTGATGAAGCGGAGCTGCCATAAATAGCAGTATCGGCGCGCAGCATCGTTTTGAAAGTGGGCATTCCAATTAGGTATATTCGTATATTGCTTCAGAACTTAACCCTCCAACTTTGCAATTTAAACCGTTATGATACTTCGAAATAATATTATACAGAAGCTAAAAATCTTACGGCTGTAGAGCTGACTTTATAGCTTTCATACCACACATACCCCCCATTTTGAACCGGTTGTGCATAAACAAAATATATACTGAGATACCTACTTTATTCTAAAATCCACGCGTACGAAGTAGCGGGCAAAAGCTAGTTTTTAATAAGAACCCATGTTACTCGCCAGGGTATTTCACCTCTGACGCCCCATAGGAGGAGGGGGATTTTATGTAAATTCTTATTTTTACATCAGAAAGTTCGTTGAGTTTGCAGGTTAGTTATGAGCCCATCGATGCAATCATAATTCGCACACCTAGGCTAGGTGTATGGTTCCCTCCCAGACAGGCCATGATTTTAAAGCCGATGTGGGAGAATGGGTTTGGACAAGAGTGAGCATAACAACTCCCCTGGAAGTTGTTGTTCATGACAAAAAGGAAGGGGTGTATGAGCTTCCACTCTCTTCGGAATGGACTTAATTTTCCAAGCTTATCCCAAGACCATTTCATGTAACCAGACTCCAGACCTTACCTATGCCACCTAATTAGGTTGCTGATTGGTTATATACAAGGTGGGCCAAAAGAAGTCATCCGATGTTGTTTGGCTCTAATTTTTTTTTTTTGGAAATGAAAAACTTCGATTCTGTTTTTTGATTATGTTTATTTGAACCTTAAGAATTTTATTGGTCAAGTCGAGAAGATGATATCGGCTAAATGGGCGTCGTCACAATTGATTGCCATACGGGTTCGTTTTATGATGGCATTTTTCATCACTTCGGCGAGAACTTCGGGGGACTGATTCTCGCACTCGTGTTGAATGTTGTACTTGGGGGCTTCTAGGGTCTCGGGACTTTAAAAAACGCCACAAAAAAAGTTTCGAACGGTTGAATCACCAAAACGAGAGATGAGGCGACCCGGGAACGCCGCCTTCAGAATATCGGTTGTGCCTCGGGCAGTGTGTGCTGTAGCCCCATCCTGTTGGAACCACATGTTCTCCAGGCATTATTCGTCTAATTGCAGCAAAAAAAACTCGGTTAACATGGCCCAATAGCGCGCACCGTCCAGTGTTGTCATTTGACGAGCGGCGTTCTCCAGCACGAACAGCGCACCATGCAGTAACTTTGAGCGGGTGTAATGGCTCATCGTGCATCACTAGTGGTTACACACATTTGGCGGTCAACAGGCAGCAGCTGATGCATGGACTGGACTTTGTACAGGAACATGCGAAAGTTTCTAAACAAAATTCGCCTTAGGGACAACCAGCTGATGGCTAATTGCGAGGCAAGGCGTTTGGTCGATGTTTCCGGCGACAGTTCGACATTCTCCTCAACAGCGGCGATATTCTCGGCACAACGGGCGCTCCGGGGCCGTCCACTCTTGGCAACGTCTCGTTAGGTCCCATACTTTTCAAGGTTGGTGGCCACACGGCGCAGTGTTTGCGCAGTTGGTGTCGGACGGCCGTGGAATCGGCGACGGAATTTGCGCTGCGCCAACACTACAGACGAATTGTTACGCAAAAAAATAGACACGATTATTCCGCGTTCTTGGGGAGTGTATCGCTCCATGTCTTGTTAACTTGTATTCTAGATCTGTCTAGTCCAGAAATGTCAAAACAGATTTAACATTGGCGGCCACCTTGTAGTACACTGAGTCTGTTATAGGGTTGACTCAATAACCGGGCTAGGCATAGGAAATTCTCCGTAGATAATACCACACCAGCTACCACCTATAGGTGAGATGTGTGGTTCTCAGGCGGGTCCTCTGCATATCATTTGATTGTTTAGGTCGAGGGGTTGTAGTTCTTGTAGAGGTAATCGTGATTGATTCCGAGCCAGAACTTTGCCGCGTCGAGGAAGATGATTAGATATTTAATTGTTTTTTTATTGAATAATTCTGCAACGTCTTCATAAAAAACTTCACAAACGGATCATGGTTTTTTACTATCTAAAGCAGGGCAGTATCACAACAAATGAACAACAATCTCCTTCTCTGTTTCATCTCGGCAGTAGTCGTCCTAAGGAACACCTATATTGGCCAGTGGCCCGTGCTGATTGTCACCACCCTGGCATTATCAGATCGGGTTTTGGAAAGTAATTCGTTTATTCGAGTTTTTTTGCTGGAAGACCACATTTAATTAGATATGAAATATGATGCAAGTACTTACATTGCTCCACTTACGATTTGATACGGATATGAAGTGAGAAAAAACAGTGCCCTTCATCTCCTCTAGCGATGTGAAGCGATTGAGCTTGGAAGGGCTGACCCTTGCCTGGCCAGCTCATCGGCTCGCTTATTTCCCTGAAAGCCACTGCCCCATGGAACCCGGAGTGTGTAACCTTCAGTTTGGTGCAAAGACCATTCAGCGCATTGTTCGACTTATTTGGAGGAAGTGGTGGACATATTTATAGCTGACTATCAATCAAAATAGGGATGACGGTTTAAAAAATGCTAGTTTTTGTATTGCTATTTACAGGCAACTTTGATTGCTATTTACAGGCAACCTTGATTTCCTCGAAAACGCCAGCGAAATCATTAAGCCGGAAGGATTTGGACTCTTTAAGTGTCTCTAAAAAAACACTAACACTCCATCTAAAAAGATAGTACCTTAAGTCGAAGGCTCACGTCACGTCACGTCACGTTTAACTAGTCTTTTCTGGAAGGCACCCTCCTTTGAGTAGTCGGTGGGGTACGGAGCTAAAGTGGCAAGTAGATTCGAAAAATTGCTATGACCGTATAGCGAACACTCATTCAGCTTTGCAACCGGCATCCTTTAGTCGGATTGAACTACATTACACCAAGTATATAAAACGAAGATCAAACGGTGGAAGGTTCAGTAAAGCATTTAGGGCATCCGTTACCCGGTCGTAATTTTTCAGCTCAGTTTTGGATCAAGGGTTACTAATAGATAAATTTGGTACGGGCGGATGACAATCACTTTTGTTTACTTAGGCGGGGAAGAGTCAAAATTGGTATATTAGTTTTGGTTGTAAAGAGCTTAAGTTCCCTTTGATTAACACCAGGTCCAGTTGCTAAGCCTAGTCTTAATGTACCTTTAAAAAAAACATGGTTGTCTGTATAGTTGGCTTACGGACGATAATTTTTCGTGATAACCAGTTCACAAAACAGTTCATGTGTAGGTAGTATATCTCCAACCACCAACCACCCACCCCACCTACAACCACCCACCAATTTTGATTTTTTTTTTCTCACACCTTCCTCCCAAACATCAACCTCCCACCACCACATACAACCAAGAACCAACCACCCACTATTTTTGACAATTCCTTCACCACACCAAATCCCCCCAAATCTCCCAAATACCACCAAATCTAACCACCTACAACAACCTTCCACTCACCCGCCATTTTTGACAATTTTTTCATCGCCCATAATCAAATCAACAATCCCCCCCTCCCCAACCAACCACCCACCATTTTTGAAAATTCTTCATCTGCCGGACACTACCCCCACCCCCACACACCACACCACCACCACCACTGACAATCACCAAACACCCGCTCCTCCCACTTTATCGACTTTCTCGGCTATCAAAGGAGATATATAACGTGACTGTGACTGTGACACTTTTTCATTCGTGCTGCCCATATATTCCGATTTATTAGACGTTACCACGTCAATAAATCAAACAAATTATTTTGTGTCAAAAATTGAAAATTTAAATCAGAAAAACATTTCTTTTATACAATTTTGTCCTTTTAATTCAGTCGTTTGAAATTTTGTTATTTGAAAAATCGTCGTTTTAGATTTTGGTTTTTGAGTTTTCGTTATAGACTCAATAAAATGCAACTTCGTTTTTACGTCAAAGAAAGCCATGTCCTTAAAAATCATCCTTTTAAAAAAAAATCAAGGCAAACTAAAAATAATTTTGCCGTCTCTAAAAAGAAAAGAAATCAAGCCCAAACTCAAGTATTCAAAGAGACATTTGCGTGAAGTATTGGACGACACCTAAAACAGCCCAATTAGAACAGATTAGCAATAAGGGTAAATATCTCTCCCCTGCCCTATACCTATTACCTGCCTTCACTTATTTATTTGTTCAAGATATTCGTATTTATCATTTAATTTTCTTTGAATTTCAGTTTTCATATTAAACAACAATGAAATTTATTTGCTTGATAGCCTCAAACTGTTCCTTCACTAGAGTTCCCTTTTAATCGTCATCAAAGGAATTGCCCAAACCCATAGCTGTCTACAACACACTTCGGGTCGGGATTGAAAATATATTTTGTTTTTTGTGTGTCTAAAAGTTTCGTTCCACATAAATCTGGGAGAAGGCTGCTCTGTGCCAAACAATAAGCCGCGTCATTATATTCTGAAATCCTAGAAAAGCTTCTAATTATATGTCTACGTGTTTTCTAAAACAATTTTGGCAATTAGTCTCTATTTCCCCCCCCCCATACCAATACTTTTGATTGAGAGAGTATTGTAAGCGTTACGTACTTGTGAATGTGTTCGTAAAGTGTGTGCCTTTGACATCAGAGAAAAGAGAATTTCGGAATGCCAACCACTTCAAACGATAATAATGCTCGTAATTATTCGAAAGTTCTGTCGGTGATATTTGAAATAATACTTATTCTATGAAGTGCGGTAAAAGTTGGGGTTGGGTATTGGAGCCTAGGTATAGAAAGGAACGAGAAAAAAAATGTAAAATCCACTAATCTCTAATGTTGCTTAGATCTTCCAACCAAAACGGAGCCAGCACGGCGGCGGCGTTTGATAAATACATTATTGCCCAGCGCAAATATCAGCAACGAGTTCATGATTTATTGTTTCTTTAATCCTTACGGGTGTCGGGAACTTTCCCCGTACTCCAACTCAACTTTAAAGCCGTTCCTGGTTTATCGCATTTACCAACATCCCTATCCCTATCGCCGCCGCGCCGGCATTATTTTGATGAGCCTCATCTCCACTCCATTTCTCATCTGTTTGTGGAAAATCTAGTTACAGTTGACTGATTCACCGAGAATCTATTAAAACTTTTAATATTCCCACCGATACGATATACCTTCCTATACATTGCCCCCTGCTCCGCCCGCCAACCGCCATTAGAGGATTCTGGAATAAACCCACCTACATGCTACATCGACACAAGGAGCCATGCCAACCCTATATTTATTATAAAATATACAAACTGCACAGAGCTGCAACTGCAACGGCAATCGGTGAAACGTAAAACTTCTGGATTCATAATCAAGCGGGAGGCGGACGTTTCATGGCGTTTGGCTTTGGCTTACACGTAAACTGGGACTGGGAGAGCTGGAGCAAAGTCCTCCGCTTCAACTAACAGGAAATACTAAATATACCTTCTGGAAAACATAAATGCACTACCTCTGCTCTACGTTCTTCCCATATTATGGTATAGGGTTTTGGTTTAAGTGATGCTGAAGCTGCAGTGACGGAAACTGGAAAATATTGTTTATTTGCTTCGAAACGTTTAAAATTCCATGAATATTAAACGCATGGATACGGATATGTGCACTGTGCAGTGTGCATGTAGGTACATGTCGCTGGTATCGCTAGTGTTGTGTGTCAGGCCTTGGATGCTCTGATGAAGTGCACCGCTCCCGTTGTTGACTAAGCCAGAAATACCGAGAATATACAAGATGTATCCATCATCAGCAAATTGTATGTATGTATGTATATTGGTTGGTTTGTAGGTATATGTTTATTTATATGAATATGCGTAAGCCAATTATTATTGCTTAAAAACATACTCAAGGATGTTCACCTTTAGGGGTTTGCCCTCGTCTAATTTCAAATCGGAGTATTTAATGCAAGCTAACATTTTCTCGGTATATTAGAGAGATGGGTTTATATTTGTTTGGCGGGTTTATTAAGGAAGTGTATAGACCCATTCTAGAACCGACCCCGTCCATTAGGAGCATTCCTCAAATGCTAATATCGTAGAGCCTTGTAGGACTTCCATCCGACGCAAGCCGTGGAGCTGTGGCAAAAGTGTTTGATACATAACATAAAAAAGTGTGTTTCCAAAAAGTGTATAAAGGCGCGTGATGGAGAATCTAAGCTTTTGATATCACCCGCTATACTGATCCCCAAGGCAACTGTAATTACCTCCTTAAGTACAGCTACATATGGGCATATGCTGTGATATTGTAGGAAGTAGGTGTAGCGATGCATCCGTGTCCTTCGAAAACTTAAGGTGAGGTTCTGAGTCTAAAATTCCAAATGTGACAAGGGACGAAGCAGACGAGGGGACTGAGAACTTTGACTTCATTGCAGGAATGCTTAGATTTCATTTTAACATTCTTTGTGTGTGAGTGAAAACGATACGTGCTATATATGAATAGGGTAGGCTCTGATTGGTACCAAGTTGGTGGTGCCCAGTGTTGTAAGCTTGCAACTATTCCATACGTATCAATTGTGCTTATTTTACCCTTTAGTGGTAGCCATTGGGTACTGGTCTTGTGCACCTGGATTTGACTTGCCGAACTTATAAGCGCGAGTGTTGAACACGGAAAAATAGCAACATTATAATTGCCCTGCCAGAAAAGCTCCTCTGTTTCTCTTGATGGGTAGGAGTTAATCTAGACTAACCCCTCAGAAATCGAGCGAGCAGCGGATGTGTTCCAATTAAGTGAACCCACACCAACGCCAACAGTCAGCATGGTAGGCACCTCAATGACCAACTTTGACATATGTATTCGGAGCTTAAGTCATTGGGTCCTTTCAATACTATTAGTCCATCTCCTTTTGTCCAAGGAGAGCAGCATAAGGCCTGGTCTCCAAGTTTGAGGGTTGTGTGTCGGGGTAACTTCTATACCACGTAAGAAATCAATGGTTCCGAAAGAAACAACTGCCTCGGATATGGATGACCTTAATGATGACGACCCTATAGCAACGAACAACGATCCCCAAAAAGCTTGAATTCCACCATCTAAGCCTCGTAATTGCCCACATACCCCTACGGAAGAGAAAGACGAGGATACCAAAGAAAGCTTCTTCGAGCTCCTTGCTAAAACCTACGAACAGAGCCCAAAACATGACATAAAAATCCTCTTGGGAGACTTTAACGCCTAAATTGGGAGAGACTACAGATTTGGTATAACAATAGGAAAATGGACTCAGGTGTCAGGTTCATCGATTTGGTAGCGGGAAAAAACATGGTGCTGAGCAGCACACGATTCCCACGTCCAGACATCCACTAGGACACATGGCGATCTCCAGATATTCGAACCTGCAACCAAATCGACCAAGTTGCCATTGACGGAAGACATTCCTCTAGCGTTCTCTGAGTGCCCATACATTCTGATGAGCAAACATTGACTCGGACCCTTAACTAGTCGGTGTAAAACTTAGAGTACGGATCTCCATGGAACCTCTTGGGCGAACACCAACTACGCCGAGAAAATTCAATGTTGGACGACTTCAATCGGAAGAGACCGCCGCTGCCTATGCCGACCGCAACCCTTGAGCTTGCGAGACATGAACCCGGAAGACCAATGACAGCTATGTCCATAAGCCATAAAAGGTGCTGCGTCAGAGGTATTGGGCTTCTCACAGCCTCCCGCCAGAAACCCCTGGTTTGACTCCGAATGTGCTCAGGCAAACAAAGCTAAAACGGAGGCATACAAGTCGTGGCTCCAGAGAGATACTAGAGCGTCCATAAATCTATATATTGGGCGAAGGAAGGATGAGAAACGCCTACTAAGGAGGAAGGAAAAAGAACACCAACAACGCAAAGTTGAGGAGATGCAGAGATGCTTTAGTAGATAATAGGTGCGAAACTTCTGCAGAATAGTGAAACAGTCTACGTCAGGTTTCACAAGCCGTCCTGGGCCTGCAAAGATCAGGATGGAAACACTAAAGTAGATACGCAGGCGATGTTAGCCATCTGAAGAGACTACTTTAACCAGTTGCTAAATGGCGATGACGATCTCGCCCGAGATCAAATTGTACCAGTTAATCTAGATGACGACCATGAGCTTCATCCGCCTAATCAAAACGAAATCAAAGTAGCCATCACCAGACACCAACACGCTGGAGATGAACTGGTCAGGAGCATACACCAGCTCATCTACAAAAAAAGGTCGGAGGAAAGTATGCCCGATGAGTGGATCTCAGTACCAATTGCCGGATCCACAAAAAAGGAGACCGCCTACTCTGCGCCAACTTAAAGGCATAAGACTTTTAAACATCCAGCATTTTATGTGAACGTCTCAAGCCGTCTGCTGATGATCTAATAGGCTTTTGACCTGGAAAATCTACGACCAACCGAATCTTAAAATTATGCCAGATCCTACACAAAAAAATTAACACCGACACCCACACCCTATTCGTCGATTTTAAAGAAGCATACGACATTGTCAATACAGTTGAACTATATCGTGCCATGTCCGACATTAGAAACCGTGATAAACTTGTAACGAAGTTACACCTTTGCTGCCGCCCCCTCCGCATCCGACCACAATAACCAATTAACCGTCGCCACCAACCTCCGCAATAGTTCCAACACCGCCACCGATCGGCACGATGATTCCATATAATTATTCATCTACGATGAATAATAGAACCATCATTACGTGACGTAACAACCACACAGCCTCCCAAATAACCGCCGCCACCGACCGCCACTCTAATTCCACCACCGCCACCGAACACCAAGAAGATTCCATACATTTATTCATATAACGAATATTTGAATCACCATCACGTGACGCAACGCCAACATTGCATACTATTAAGGAAATTACATCTACCCCTCCACCCCGCACCGCTGATTTGGACTGCCAACCACTTCCTAGGACCTAAACCAGAAGAGCAGCCAAATAAATGCATCACTCAAAACGAATTACTCATTTGCAAGTATTATTAACATTTAACTTTATAATTCACAGTCTCTTCTTTCAGTGAATTTCCATAAGTAGATGTGAAATTTGCAGGGAAAATCAGACTCAATCTCCCAGCCATTGGAAGAAGTTCTATTGCAAATAGAAAACCGGGATAAGGGTTCTCACTCAAAGGTACGCTGCGGGGAATACCAGCAGAAGCCTCACCAACTTTTGAAGCAAAAGTTTTTTGTCAGCTTTCCACTTCGCTGTTGGTCGCAGTGGATCGTTGACCGGCGTTAGGCCACTCGTTTATTGTCGTGGAGCTCTTCCTTTCTAGAGAAATCTCTGCTGACCTCCGTTTATTGTCGTGGGGTTGCTGCTCCGTAAGCTTCTCCATAGACCTAGTTTGGGAACTACCAGTTTTTTGTCGTGGCTACACCTTTGCTTAGGGGTACCATAGACCGAGCCTTGCTCAACCGTTTTTTGCCAGCTTTCTTGTTGGTCGTGGTGGATCGTTGACCGGCGTTAGGCTACTCGTTTATTGTCGTGGAGCCCTTCCTTTCGAGAGGAATCTCCACAGACATAGTATCTAAGGTATCATAATAAATGAATTGTAATCTTTTATTTTAAGAATATCAATAAGAATATGAAATAAACTGTTAAGAAAATTAAGATTAATAAGGATATTGCTGTATCGGAGTTCGACACTCTTCGACCCTGAGTTTTTTTGCTTTCTTTTGGGAACAACCCTGGACATCCATGAGCTAACCTCAGCCTGAGTATAAGAAAGCATCACAAACTGATGCGCCTTATCAGGATGACATTGGAAAATGCTCGCTGTTCCGTCAAAGTTGGTTACGACTCTACTGAAACCTTTGATACAACCAAAGGGTTAAGACAATGTGGCGCAGTGTCATGCAGCTGTTTTAACATTGTGCTTCAAAATGTCATCTGGAGCACCCATTCCAGCACATCGGGCACCATCTGAAGATAAATGATATTGGCGTAACGTGCACCTTGGTGGCCAACTCATGTCACCTCTGCGTGCGCTACAAAACCTTACTCTTAACTCGTTCATGAAGAGTGGCAATAGTGGCGTCTGCTGTGTGGCACACTTAGTGTCTTCATGGTTCTGGTGAGACCACAGGTGACAGGTCGTCTAGTGTGGACATGTCGCATATTCGGCAATGTCGCTTTTTATCTAAAAATGAGCCTCGTCGCTCAAAATGATTTTCCGGTTAAAATTGTGATGCCCTTCCAAACGTTCCAACTTCCAAGGCTCAAGCAGCGAACGAATGGCACCGTTCATGGTAATGAACTTCGTTCTCCTTTGTCAAGTTGAAGTCTGCCTAAGACCGAGTTTTTTTGCACGTTGAGGAAGCAACTGTCTCGGGTTCTGCTTCCTCCCGCGGGTTGTAAGTTGCCGGGATGTGAGGGCTTACGTCTGATTTCTCAGTCCTCCAGCATTTGAAATAGTAAATAGTTGAAATGTGTTGAGTGGGAGAAAGGGTAACAAGATATTCCCCAGAAAAGGTGTTTAAAATGGAAATGAATTTTTCCTAGTTGAACTAGTTGTGATGTGTGGTGTGACCTGGTCTGGTTGTGGGCTTGTTTCTGATTTCCCATTGGCGTGAGAGGCTGGGTGATCGGATAACAGGGTCCACCCTTACTAGGAAAGACCTGATTGAATGAGTTGTTTGTTGTGTGTTTGTGTATATGAGTGTGCGTATTTGACCATTTGCCAGGCCTCGAGCTTTGAGGAATTGACGATTTCGGTTGCGAAGCTCCACCGTTATACTCTGGTACCACGGGAAATAGCCCTCCTGGGTGGTTCAGTTTTGGTGTTTCGCGATAGTGGGTTTTGCCACCTTGGACTATCTATGAGGTAGGTCTCTTGTGGGGAGTATCGTGGTGGCTGTGGGTAGACGAATGCGGTATCTAGTGGCATCCTTGTGATGCAAGATGTTTAAAGATTTACCTCAGGGTGGTGGTCAACACTTAATTTGACTCTGTTATGTGAGTAGGCTTTCCGTAGAACTTAAGGCTTAATTGCTTAGCGTCCCCGAAAAGCTTATGTTCATACTGCCTCCGTTTCTACTGTACACTTTCAGGGACCACGGCGCGGCGCGGTGATGTTCTAATCCGATATTTCATCTCAAATTTGGACGTTTAACCGTTCTAATTCAAAAATCCTTATAATATGCGTGCCAAAATCTTTATCACGAGTTCATCTATTGTTCACTCAGTGCATAGGAAAAGTTGAAATCTTTTCCCACAATCATTAATTCTACCAACTGGAATGTTATTTCTTACCTTAATGAAAACTTCGTTTTCGAAATGAATTAAATCAAAAAACCTACCGAAGGACATTTTATCCATTAATAATACAAAATCACAACAGGTGCAATTCAAGTCAAGAACCAAAACTATTCCAAGTTTATATATATAAGTCAATTACGTCCCAGCTCCTGATAAATTCAACCTCTACACCACATTCATCTATTATATTCCATTCCAAGGATATTTTCTTTCTTATTTCGTCCTTTACTTTATTGATTACTCAAATGAAAACTCTCTATATTTATCGACGCTATGCTTCATAGATCAAACCTATTAATCCAAATCTCTCTCTCTGCCTCTTTCTCTCTGATCCAAACTTTTTGAATGAAAACCAACGAAAAATGTTACAAAGTCCCTTATAGTAGGGTACATATACAAATACATACCTTCCATAAAAACCAAATATCCACCCTGATGACCGAATGCTCAGCCTTCAAACCTTCATCAATTCTTCTTTCTTCGGACCAAAACTCGATGTCGGAGTCGGAGCTCGGAGCTCGGAGCTCGGAGCATACAAAAAAAAAACTAAAAAAAAAAAAAAAATACCTATGAAAAGAAAAAGGACCTACACAGAAACAAAGCCGTGAACTTTTCCAATTTAACAAACCCCATTGCTGTTCAGGGTTTCAGCTGAACTTTCAAAGTTTTTTCACCCTCTTCACACCCCATTGACACGGTACCCTCACAAATTAATTTTCCTTTGAAGTTTCTCTTATACCTATACATACAGACATACATACACACATATGTATGTATATTGTATAGGGAAGAAAGGACATAGGTATCGCCTCCTCCTGCTGATTCTTCTTACATTACTTCCTTCTTTCCGATGAAAGTTTTTCTGTGCTAATGGCTATACGCATTCAAAACCTAACGAAAGTGAACTTTTATACACCCAAAAAAAAAAAAAGGAAGAAAAAAATGTATCCCAAATCGATGGGAAACCATAAATCGTTTGCTTCCTATACACATACCCTACATACATGCAACTCAACCCAACCACAAAGGTGTTAAGGTCCTTCAAATAATATCGTATGGCATATCAAAATCATCAGAAAGGAAGAAAGAACGAAGGAAAGAAAGAGAAATTCTGATGAAAAGTTCTCTGACATCTTGACACTTTGTCCATTTCAAGTCCTGACATATGTCAAATACATCAAAAGTGTCTTGAATAGGTCATGTGGCTTTTATGCTATCAAATATTATATAAGGTGTAAAGGGACTTTCGAACCAAGCAATCTTTTACTCCGGCCGGCCGGCGGCGACGCCGGGGATCAATGTAATCAGTGCGTCATGCCGCATCAAGGATATGGTGAACTTATTAAAAATTAATCCTTACTTCTTTTCCTTAAACTTGTTGTTCTTGGGTTGTGTTGTTCCTTGTTTGTGCCATTAATTTACACCCTTAAAAGTGTTAGTCCTTGTGACCAAAAGAGGAATGCACCTAGCACCTAGCAAGCACCAACCACCTAGAACGATAACAGAAACTCTACCGCACGTAGGTGTAAGTATACTTGGGATGTCTGTGTGGTTGTGTGTCTGTGCCAAAGCCATAACCACAGAACTTTCTGGGCCAAGAAATGTTTCAGTTTCAGTTGAAAACTTTGACAACACTTTAGTTATAGTGAGAAAGAAAACTTTTTAAGTGAAACATTGATACAGGATATAAGGCGGGAAGGCTCATTGTTGTTTTTTTTTTGTTTTTTTTGTTGTTGTTTTTGGTACGTTACAGTGACTCTGTCAATATTATACACACATACAGATATTTGTATAGAAAGAACTCGTTCATTGAAAAGTCAGAAAATGCGCTCTCTCAATGCTGCCACTGCTGTTTAACTTTTCTCAAGGACCGAGGACAGGCGAGCTAGGAGCAAGGAGCGACTTATGAGTTGAGAAATTTGCCCTTATACCAAAGACTAACTACTATGACTAGAACTGACTACTATAAGAAAAAGAAGAAGAAGAAGAAGAAGAAAAGGGTTTTTGTTTATTTAACGGAAGAGCATGCAGATTGGAGAGGATATGCAGATCCTTGAGGATTAAGTAGTATAAATCCAAAAGTTGAGAATGAAAGTTCCAATCGTCCATCGTTGTTGTTGTTATTGTTTTAAACTCTTTACTCCTTGTCGTCGCAGCTTGTGCGTGTTTTGCTTCAATGTTTTGGAAATAATTTATTTTATTTTTAACTGGAAAAATATCCTTTCTCCTGGTCCTTGTTCTTCGTTGTTCTTTGATTTTATTGTTTTTGTTATCAAAAGCGGATTACACATTTTTTTTTTTTTGCCTTTGCTGTTGTTTGGCGAAAATCAGTTTAACATTGAGAAGACAGAAGAGTTTAGAAGTTGTTTTGTATCTGCTTACCAGATGAAGGAGATGAATTTTCTTGCAAAATCAATCAAGGGTTAATAAAAAAAAAACTTTGTGCCAAGAGTTAGTATGGTAATTTTCGTAGAAGCTTTGCATTTGATTTTTGATCTCAGAATAACACATAATAATATACAAAATAGCAGCTTTGGAGAATAATGCATTCTGGATTTGTTTTATCTGCGAAACGAAGGGGGAATAATTCAACAAGAGAGGTAGGGTCGTATAAGTTTAAATATTTCCATTTTCAAGCTATGTATAGGTAGGTATACCTGCTACGACTTCCATCAGGTTAGGACAAAGAGCTCTTATTTGTACTATATTGATGGGTTTTAAATCTGAATTGGAGAAAAGTTTGAATGGATTGGAAACAAATAATTTAAGACTTTTATCATGGAAAGTTCTACAAAGTATGAAATTTTAATTTTGAATAAGGAAATGAAACTTGTTCTATTGAACAACTTTCCAATCAAGCTCACTCCGCATGAACTTAGGTGGCAAAGTCAATTGAGTGGAAAAACCATTAAGACTTGTTAATCCGATTTTTATGAAATTTGTTGTATAGTTCTAATGGGAAGGGTACTGGTGTGGAGTAACAGAAATTTCGCAGTTTTCTTCAAATCTAACAGGACGGTGAAAAAGAATTTAAAAATGTTGTTTTTGTATGCCATCCGCCATTTTAATTTTTCTATATGGATCTGTAATCCTTTTGTATCTGAATACATAGCCACAGCCCAACCGATTTAATGAATTGAAATACTTGAAAAAAAGTGGATTGGGAGCGACAGTAAATGTCGATATTCCTCTGTCTAGCTCTCTCTGTCTCTATTATTGTTTTTTTTTATGAGCCCGCACACAAGGGGTTATTAACACTATTTTTGGATAGAAAGTGCTGAATGTCTGCATATCGAAAGGTGAGGGAAAAACTGAGTCCCGCGGAGCGTTCCACGATCCAAGATGGAGTCTCTGTATTTATCAGTACGCCCGATATTATACTCAAGGGCAAGCTGAAGAGCATTCCCAGTGAACGAAGTATTACGGGGGAATTGATTTTAGGGAGGAAGCAACTGGCTATTTCTGTAGAGCACTGTTTAAAGAAAGAATATTACGACGGTAGTCAAGTTTCCGTAATTGAACTCTCATCTATGAATCTTTAGGCTTTTTTGACGTGATAACGTCTAATAAATCGGAATATATGGGCAGCACTCACGAAAAAGTGTCACAGTCACAGTCACGTTATATAGCTGCTTTGATAGCCTAGAAATTCGATAAAGTGGGGGAGGTGGGAGTGGGGGGGGGGTGATGATTGTAAGGTGGAGGTGGGTGTGTGTGTGTTGGGGGGGGGTAGTGTCCGGCAGAGGAAAAATGGTGAGTGTTTGGTTGGGTGGTTGGTTGGTGGTTATAGTTGGTGTGGGTGGTGAGCCAAATTGTCAAAAATAATGGGTGCTTCGTCGGTGGCTGTAGGTGGGGTGGGTAGTTGGGTTTGGTGTTGAGACGTTGGGAGGGGATGAGGAAAAAATTGTTAAAAATGGTAGATGGTTGTTTGGTTGCTGCAGGTGGGGTGGGTAGTTGGCGGTGATGTTGGGGGTGGGGATGATGTGGTGTTGGGCCAGGCCCAAAAGTGGAAAAAATGGTGTGTGAGTGGCTGGTGGTTGATTTTGAGGGGGGGGGGGAATTGTCAAAAATAGTTGGGGTGGGTGGTTGGTGAAGGCGGGGGGGGGGGGGGGGGGGTGATAAAAATATGGTCAAAAATGGTGGGTTAGGTGGAGTGGGTGGTTGGATTTATGGTATGGAAGGGGGTATTTATTGTGTGGTTGGAGGAAACCCTTGTCTAAAATGGTGGGCTGTTGGTTGGTGGTCGTATGTTGGGGTGAGAAGCTAATGTTTTGGGGGGAAGGGGTGAGAAAAAAAATCAAAAATGGCGGCTGGTAGGAAATGGGGTGGGTTGTTGGTGGTTGGAGAGATATAACCTACACATATAATATATGTTTTGTTAACTGGTTATCACGTAAGATTATCGTCCGTAAACCGACTTAACAAACAAATAAGTTTTATTCTGAATTCTTTTAAAGAGACGCAATTATGTGTTATAGGAGCACCATCCCCGATGTGAGAATAACACTTAGGCTTTGGGCTGATGTTTGCCTTGTTTCTTGCTGGTTAGGACCTTAACATTTTACAGCACATGGCTACATGGCACAATACAATTCAACTCTATTAACACTATCGTAGGCTGCTTCAAAATCGACGAAAAGGTGGTGGGTATTCAATATCGATGTTATATTCTAAGTTTTTCTCTGGGATCTAAGGTAATGTGAAAATTTGTTCGGTCGTAGATTTACCACTTCTGAAGCCACATTGGTAAAGATCTATTAGATCATCAGCAAACGGCTTGAAATGTTCACATAAAACGCTGTATACAGAATCTTATACGCGATGTTTAAAAGACTTATGCCTCTATAGTCTCCTTTTTTGTGGATCGGGCAGATGGAAGGTATTGAGTTTCCACACATAGGGCATACTTTCCTCCGACCATGCTTTACAGAAGAGTTGGTGTATGCTCCTGACCAGGTCATCTCCAGCTAGTTTAGAAAGCTCCGCTTGTAGACCATCGCATCCAGCTGCTGTGTTCATCTTTAATCTGGTGATGGCTACTTTGATTTCATTTTGGTCGGGAGGATGTAGCTCATGGTCGTCGTCTAGATAAGCTGATACAAATTGATCCCGGGCGGGATCTTGGCTGTCATTGCCATTTAACAACTGGTTAAAGTAGTCTCTCCAGTATTCTAACTTAGGTGTTTCCATACTGGTCTTTTCAGGGCCCAGGGCAAATTGTGAAGCCTGATATAGACGGTTTCACTCCTCCGTAGAAGTTTCGCATTTCTTATCTACAAAAACATCTCGGAATCTCCTCGCCTTCGCGTTGCTGGTGTTCTTTCTTTTTTCATCCTCCTGAGTAAGCGTTTTTCATCCTTCCTTTGCTCAATGTAGAGATCACTGGTCACTCTAGTGTTTTTGTCTATCCATGACTTGTATGCCTCCATTTTAGCTTTTGCTTGTCTAAGCACATTCGTAGTCGAACCCGGGGGTTTCTGGGGGGAGGCTCTAAGAAGCCAAATACCTCTGAAACAGCACTTCTTGTGGCTTTTTGATACAGCTGCCATTGGTCTTCCGGGTTCATACATATTATCAAGGATTTCTCGCAAGTTCAAGGGATACGCGGCCGGTATAGGCAGCGGCGATCTCTTCCGATTGAAGTCGTCCAACATTGAATTTTCTCGGCGCGCGTAGTTGGTGTTCGCCCAAGAGCTTCCATGGAAATCCGTACTCTTAGTCTTTCACCGACTAAGGTAGTGGCCCGAGTCAATGTTTGCTCCTCGGAATGTATGGACATTCAGAGAATGCTATAGCAATGTCTTCCGTCATTCGCAACATGGTCGATTTTGTTGCAGGTTCAATCATCTGGAGATCGCCATGTGTCCTAGTTAATGTCGGAACGTTGGAATAGTGTGATGCTCAGCATAATGTTTTTCCCCGCTGCAAAATGGATGAGCCTGAGTCCGTTATTGGGAGTCGTGTCGTGCAGGCTATGTTTTCACATCGTCATGCTAAAGATGTCGGCTCTCCCCATTTTGGCTAATCCAATTTAAAGTGCCAAATTTAGTGAGAGTTTCGTAAATGCAATTTTCAAAGTATTCCCTCTTTAATATAGGTAACAATTATGAAAAGTTTTCCAATATTTTTAGTTGTAGCATACATTTACATTTTTATTCTTCTTTGTAGATACATATATACGCAGTAAGCACACTAAAAATCACTGACAATCGAGGTCTAATAGCTAGTTACAACACAAGACAATAACACGACAGAGAGACAGACAGAACAAAGGGAGAAGAACAGAGAAACACATGTCAACAGAACGTGGTTGATGGTCATCTGTTGGTCCACTAAGCACACACAATGATGTTAGATTTCGCTGATCTTTTGGGAAGCTGCGTTTTATCAGAGCCAAGGCCGTTGACAGACAAGAAACAAGATTACAGATTTCTTTAAAATACAAAACTGTTTGAGCCGTTTTTGAGCAATTTGTGAGAAACTAAAAATTGGCAAAAACTGAACGGATCGTCATTTTGAATTTTAAGCTAAAAACTAAAAACACAGTGTTCTTTAAAAAAAAAAACATTCTCAGCATTTTACATACAAAGTTTGATCGAAATCGATAGAGCTATTTTTAAGGGAGTTTGGAAAACACCTCTAAATGTTTGATTAAATTTTGTTTGGGCAAGAAACCAGTACTTGCCTTAAAAGGTAGAGCAATACAAAAGTATTTTTCAACAGAGCGTCCGTAATATGTCCTTGTAAATTATATCCTTAAAGGGTGTTTTTTTAACGGCACATGTATGTAGATACTTCAAAATGCCAAAGAAACAAACTAGATACCAGACAGGTGAATATTGTAATTGTTTTGAAAATACCTTCGGGATTTAATTTCCGTATCCACTGAAAACATTATGTAGCATTAAACTAGCCGCAAGCAATGTCTTCGGCTCCGCAACTCACGTACATTTATTATCATAATCAAATCATAGCGTATTTGAGGAGGAAGTATCTATCCTCGAAAGCCCTTTGAAAAGTCCATGCTCGAGTAGTGTCAATTGCCTTAGGTTCTTCGCTGTCAACGGCTTCTTTTACTGCCTATACCAATGCCAATGCAATCCTGTATAGTGTATACACCTTTGACCTATCCCATTGCCATTGCTTTGTCCTTTCAACTTAAACTTCAAAGTGACTTCAGGCAGCCATTAATCAAATTAAACAACGCATCGCCTTCGGTCTACAACAACTTGTCATCTCGATTGCATTGTCCCAATCCGTTCATTGGTTGATCAAGCATGACATCAAGACATGTGTATCTGTCATTCCCTTAAGGAACGGCCGGCACACTGACACTATATGGTATATAGGCTCCCTTTTTGTTTTTGGGTTGATCCTTCAAAAAGGACTGAGAAGGTTTTAGCGAAAGAAAACCCTTTCAACAAAGCATTTCAGATATCTGTGTTCTTTTTTTTTTAAGCAAATACGAAGAATGAGTGGTCAATTTATTGTTGGCTTTTTTTCTGTTATTCCTTCATCTGATGGGTAAACGCTATCGCAAGGATTTTTATCAGATAAAAGTCGTCACCAGACGTTTCCCATAAATCATTGTCTGTTTGTCCAAGTTGGTTGGCTTCATCTCGTCCCCTTAACCGGATATTGTTTGTATCCAAAAGAAACAACATTCTTTCAATTTCCCCAAGACAGGACATACAGGACAGGACAGGACAAAAGGACCAAACTCACATCACACACATACATCAAACCACTTTTCGATTTGCCCTTTGCCCAGTTTGTTGAACAAAAAAAACCTTCAATAGGAAAACAAGATTTGTGGGTGTTTATTGTTGTACAAATAATTGCGGCACAACTGTCAAGTCCTATACTATGTATTATGTCCTTGTCGTGTGAGCTTGTTCGTCCTTATTCGAAGCCAAAGCCACCACTCGCAGTGTTGGTGAATAGAAATAAAAAGAACGATGGCAAGAAGATATAGGAAAGCAATGATTGCTTTGGCTTTGTCAGCAAATTGGACGAAGAAAATAAATTTAGAGGGAGGAAATATGAAAATGGTATTTCAGTATTCTTCGGATTCTTTTGTTGCTGGTTCAGGTGGGGTTGCGGGGCGGGTTGCGGGTGCAGGGATATCTCAATCAAAAGGATACTAACTAAATTGATGTGCGTTGCGATTTATCAGTTGACATGACATAAGCATATTGCAATTGTATTACATGACTGTATGTGTTGTGTATATTGTATTGTAATCCTGGAATTCTTGGATTGGATACTGAATATTTTTTCTTGTCTGACTTGCTTATTTTCTATTGAATTCTAAATTAATGCTGCCGAACGTTAATGCTATGCCGAAATCCTCTCTGAGTTGATAAATAAGGCATACAGAAGACATGTCCTTTTGTTACATAATATTAACAGAACTCCAAGCTTGATTGCATCCACCATTTTGCTGTCTGATATTTTCTTCAAATTATCTGGATATGTGACAAAACTTTTTGCGAAAGTAAATTTGTATTGAGCTTACGGTTTTGTGTCCATATAATGATGTCCTTGTTAAATCAAATTTGATATCCTTTGATGATATTATATAGAGTTAAAGTTATCCCTCATCTAGGGCGCCTTTATACAATTTATCAACTTTCTCATAACCTCTCCCATCACTTCATAGCTAGACAAATATTGTCGTTCACAGAAAATTCAACATTGATTCGTTTAAATGCGATACAAATTTGGTTGAGCGTTTCATTTTTCGTGAACGTAGTCTTAGTTCTTTAAAGTGACAAGAAACGTCAAAGTTGCGAATATTAATTAATGCAAAAAATTCAAATAACCAAATTTTTGGTTTTTACTTTTTCTTTTACAAAAACAATTTTTTTTTCACGACATTTGGTGAAAACTTACCTGTACACTGTAATTTTTTTGATTTGAAATATGTATTTATTTTTTTACGAAATTTTGACTTTATATCGAAAATCCTAAGGTCAAAATATCCGCTTTCTAAAAAAGTTTTGATTGCGTAAGAAAAATACAGAAAATGCAACAAAACCATTAACAAAAACTCAAATCTGAAGTTTTTCTTTTTATCATTATGTAAAATTTTGAGCTATTTATTAAAATTTACACTTTAATTATTCCAAAAACATAAAATTCCATGTATGTATTGATATACAAAAAAAAAAAAACGGCTGGACCGATTTGCTTCAGACTTGGTAGACAGTTATTATTGTGACGTCCTACAGAGGGGTTTTTGGAATTAGCATTCTAGATTTAAAACTAACGGTATACCTGCCATACGATTTTTATTGAAAAATTAATTTTTCTCAAAAACGACTCCTACGATTTTGATAAAACTTTCTGAATAGTGTTTTCTGTTCAAACGTTATGTTTTGGTTGGAATAGATTTTTCAGGAAAAGTCTTATAACGGGACCTCCCATGGGACCGGTTTTTTAAAATCCGATTTTCTCGTAAGCCACTTGACGAATTTCGATTAAATTTTTAATGTAGAAGCTTTTTTAAAGACGAAATAATATAAATTCTCAAATTTTTCAAAAAAAATTCTTTTTTTGAGTTTTTCAAAAAAGTTTCAAAAATTTTTTTTTATTCTTGTTTTTTTTTTCAAAAAATGTTTAATTTTTTTTTTTAATTTTATTTTTCTGATAGAAACTACAAAGTGCTAGAAGTTGGCATACTCAAAAAATATTTGGAGTATTCTTTCGAAAAGTTTAAAAAAAAACTGTTTTTAAAAAAAAAAAACTGGTCGAACGATTTTGAAAAAAAAATCTTAAAATTTGAAACAGTAAACGAAATTAGATGACTTACATATTTTTGTTAACGTTTTAACTAGTGGTTAAGTGATCAATAAAATTTCATATCATTTTTCCCTGCTTTTTTTCCAAAATCTCAAACCCCAAGACCACTGTCACTCAAAAAATAACGGTACCTGTCATAATAACCGTTACGTTAAAGTTTAATTTTCTCAAAAACGATTTTGATTTTTAAAAAAATCAGTGTTGTTTTTTTGGTACGACCGAATAATAACGGTCCTTTCAATATGACCGTTATTTTTGCTTTCGACTATCTCAAAAACGGCCCAACCGATACTTTCGAAATTTCACAACATACATATGTAGGTGTAAGAAGCTCAATTTATACTACTTCACAGCTTTATTTTTAAAAAAATATTTTTCTGTATTTTTAAAAGCATTTGTTCTATTTTTTTTTTTTCATTAACATGTTGAAAACTACTAACGAATTTTGTTTCAAAAATTGTTTATAAATGTATTTGCTGAATAAATATAACCTGGCGGTTTTGATTTTTTTTTTTTTTTGAAAAATGTTATCAAAAAGTTTTTCAAGAAAAACTTTTTTCTCAAAAACCGCTACACAGATTTTTATAAATTTATTCTCACAAGTTCAAATTTACCCAAGAAATAAAGTATCGAACTTTTTATTCAGCTCAAATAAGTTTAAGTATTTACTAATGAATTATGAAAACTTTATTGTTATCAAAATCTCAAGCCCCTAGACCACTGCAGTCTGTCACATCGCATTAAAGCAAGTTCGTGCGACCCAGTCGTGCATTTTATTTTGTATGTATACGCGTTCATCCCCGCAACCACCCGCTGTACCAGTTTCAGAAACAAAATTCTTCTTCAGCAGCCAGGAAAAAATGCAATATAATTAATGTTGTGTGGCCGATGTTCAATAACTGCTGGCGCAATAAAAAAAGGCGTGTGCCACACCTTATAATAATTTTAATTATATACCTGTAAGACCCAAGGTTTTTTGAATGCAAACTGCACGGCAATAGTTAGAAGTAATAGAAAGATAGGAAAGATTTTTTGTTGGTAAAATGGATTGAGAAATAGGTGATATTTATCTTATGAAAGTCCCACGATTGGCGTCCAGTTGAAGCTGGGGGGAATATTGAAAAGTTGCTAAGAGACGCACACATTTGGGCTTGAGGATTTATTATAAATACTATTTATTTGCAAAAACAAGTTTTCAGCAGCTCCCAAAATCATTTTTGACTTGCTCTATAGAGCAAGTATTGGGTTCGTGCAAAAAAAATAAAATGCACGACTAGGTCGCACGTACTTGCTCTGTTGGTGCAATAGTACGATGAAAACAAACTTTTCGATCAATAAGAACAATTCATTTTTGAAAAATTTGGTAAAAACCAAAAAAAATTGGCTAAAACTGGAAAACTCGATATACGGGAGGTAACGTTAAGAAACCTTTAATATTTAAAATTAAGACGTTATCTTTTGGGTGTTATAAATGATACAAATGTCCACGTATGGGTTATGGCCTAATTAATAATACTGTTAAAAGCAATTTCCGCTATTATCATGTATAGCCAAAAACTAAAAATGCAGTTTTCCTTGAAGTATTCTATATATGTTACATACAAAGTTTCATAAAAATCAGGGGAGCCTTTTTTGAGTAAATTAGAAAAAATGAAAAATTGGCCAAAATCTAGTGGCTCTTTGTATAGGAGCCACCATTTAAAAAAGAGAAACTGAAAAAAAGATCAATGCCATCTGATAAGAAGCTGTAAGGAACTATACGAAACAAAGTTTGAGTGAATTCGATGCAACCGTTGACAACTTATGGCCATTTGAAAAAAAGCCGTTAAGAGCAGATCTCCGTTCTTTGCATTTTTAGCCAAAAACTAAAAACGCAGTTCTCTTAAAAACACTAAAAGAATATAACACACAAAGTTTAATCAAAATCGTTAGAGCCATTTTCGAGAAAATTAGAAAAAACCAAAAAAAGTTGGCTAAAACTCAACGGCTCGTTGTATGGAAGCCACCGTTTAGAAAGGCTTCAGTGAAAAATTTACTAAACCATCCTATAGAACACTATTAAAAACTGTGTCAAACAAAGTTTTAGTTGATTCAATCAAGCCGTTGTGAACTTATGGCTATTTGAAAAAAAGCCGTTAAAACCTGATTTTCGTTACGACCATTTGAGGCAAAAACAAAAAACGCAGTTTTGTTAGAAATGCTTAAAGTAAGCTAAATTATAAATTTAATCAAAATCGTTAGAGCCGTTTTCGAGAAAATCCAAATTGAAAAAAACCGTTACTTGAAAGGTACCAGTTTGAGCCGGGCTAAAACGAAATAAAAAAAACCTCGACAACCGTTTTCCTTCAAACTACTATATATCAAGTTTGAAGAAAATCCGTCAAGCCGTTTAGGCTGTAGCATGACGTGAAAAAGCGCACATCCGCACATCCGCACATCCGCACAGACGCACAGACGCACAGACGCACAGACGCACAGACAGACCGACGGACGGTATGGCGAAAACCACTTTTTTGGGCTTCTCTATCATCGTAATGTCATGTTTGATTAAAACCTCGATTTTTTTTTCTGCACGAAACCAATACTTGCCCTATAGAGCAAGTAAAAATCAAGGATTTAATCAAACATGACATTAAGATGATAGAGAAACCAAAAAAAAGTGGTTTTCGCCATACCGTCCGTCGGTCTGTCTGTGCGTCTGTGCGTCTGTGCGGATGTGCGCTTTTTCACGTCATGCTACAGCCTAAACGGCTTGTGTGTTTACTTCAAACTTGGCGTTTAGCAGTTTTAAGAAAAACGGGCGTTGAGGTTTTTGACGTGAAAACGTCTAATAAATCGGTTTGGAATATATGGGGAGCACGCACGGAAAAATGTCACAGTCACAGTCACGTTACCTAGCTGCTTTCGTAGCCTAGAAAGTCGATAAAGTGGGAGGGGAGATTGTTGGGTGGTTGGTTGGTTGTGGTGGGAGGGGGTATGGACCAGGTGGGGGGAGGGGTAGTGTCGGGAAGAAGAAAAATTGTCAAAAATGGTGGGTGGTTGTAGCTGGTTTGGGTGGTGAGATAAATATTGTGAAAGCTAATGGGTGGTTCCTTGGTGGCTATAGATGGGATGGGTGTTTGGTGTTGGGGGGACTTGGTATGGTTTGGGGAATGGGGGTGGGGGTGATTGGTTGGCAGTTTTGGTGGTGGGGATGGTTGATTTGATGGGGTGCGATGAAAAAGTTTTCAAAAAAGGGTTGGTGAGTGGAAGGTGGTGGAAGGTGGGGTAGGTGGTTGGATTTGGGGGATTTGGTGTTGGGAGGGGGTGAGGGAAAAATAATTGTCAAAAATGGTTGGTAATTGGTTGGTGGCTGTAGGTGTGATGGGTGGTTGGCGGTGTTGGGTGAGTGGCAAGTTGTTGTAGGTGTTATGGGTGGTTGGATTTGGGTTGAGGTTGCAGTGAAGGGAGTTGTCAAAAATAGTTGTACTGGGGAGGGGGTGGGAGTGAGGAAAAAATTGTCAAAAATGGTGGGTGAGTAGCAGATGGTTGTAAGTGGAGTAGGTGGTTGAATTTGGTGCATGGGGGAATTGTCAAAAATAGTGGGTGGGTGATTGGTGGTGGTTAGGAAGGGTTGGCGAGGAGGAACAAATTTTCAAAAAATTGTCAAAAATAGTGGGTGGTTGGTTGTAGGTGGTGTGGGTGGTTGGTAGTGGTTAGGAAGGGGGGATTTACTGTGTGGAGGAGGAGGAACAAATGTTCAAAAATAGTGGGCTGTTGGTTTGTGGTTGTATGTGGGGGTGGTAGGTTGGTGTTCAAGGCGTGAAAAAAATTCAAAAATGGTGGGTGGTTATAGGAAGGTTGGGTGGTTTATGGTTGGAGAGATACCTATACACATTAAGTGTTTTGTGAACTGGTTATCACGTAAAATTATCGTCCGTAAACCGACTTTACAGACAACCATGTTTTTTTTTATTTCGTTTTAGCCCGGCTTAAACTGGTACCTTTCGAATAACGGTTTTTTTCATTTTGGATTTGCTCGAAAACGGCTCTAACGATTTTGATTAAACTCAAAATTTAGCTAACTTTAAGTATTTCTAGCAAAATTGCGTTTTTTGTTTTTGGGTCAAATGATCGCAACGAAAATCAGGTTTAAACGGCTTGATTTAATTGACTCAAATTTCGTTTGATAGTTCTTCATAGTTTTCTATAGGATGGATTTGTGAATTTTTCAGTGAAGCCTTTCGAATTGGTGGCTTCCATACAACGAGCCGTTGCATTTTTAGTTTTTGGCTACACATGATAATAGCGGAAATTGGTCTTAACAGTTTTATTAATTTGGCCATAAGTGGTCATTTGAATCATTTTTATATCACTCAAAAGATGACATCTAAATTTCAAATATTAAAGGTTTTCAAACGTCAGCTCCCGTATATCGGTTTTTACAGTTTTAGTCAAAAATTTGTAGTTTTTAAAAAAATTTTAAAAATGAGTTGTTCTTATTGATCGAAAAGTTTGTTTTCATCACAATTACAGAGCAAGTACGTGCGACCAAGTCGTGCATTGTGTTTTTATTTTCATACACAAGATGTTTACGTACAACTAAAACCCACAAAATTTAATTTCGAATGTAAGCATCGTTATTTTATAAAAATAATATTGATGATTTTGTATGAAAGGTAGGCGTCGGCCACTCCCAAACTAAAATATATATTGTATTTTATTCACATTTTATTTATTTATTATTTAAAGCTTGTGTGCGCAAAATTTAAGCATCGTGCTGTGAACATAACCTTACAAAAAAATAACTTAATTTTGCGAAAATCAGGTTGTTCAACAAAAAAGGCGATGGTTTTCGGATGTAGCTAGGGCAATGTTTTTTGTCAAATTGAATGTATGTATAGTAATAATCATGTTGTAAGGATATGTCAGTCAATGTCCATGGAGATGCTCCATGGACATTGATACAATAGATACAATATTAATTTATCCTGGAATAACACACTTCGAAGATATGTCGGGCTCATCATTTCTGTGCAACGATCCTGTTATATGGTTCCTTATCGTCCAAATTACATGTTGCATCAAAAGCTCGACTTTTTTCTTACCCGAAACCCCAAAAATGAAAGAATACACACAACCAAAAAGAACATCATATAATTAAAAGAAAGTTAAAGTTATATGAAGGCCTTCAATCAAATTCATATTCGGAGGGTCACCAACGCTGATCACGACTTAAGGGCCCCCAATGTATCTTTACAGAAAAGCCTTAGGTATGCTTTTTCAGCCAAATTTCGTCAGGTCAAATAAGCGAATAAGCACATTATCGTATAAGCTTTAGGGTGATCAGAAAAGTGGCATGCTTACTTCTGGCTTGGTTGAGGGCGCTGCGACGCTATGCCCAAGCCGTCAATACGGCTTCAATAGAAGCTCTTCATATTTCTTCAGCTCCCCCCAACACATCAAATGAACTTAGTGGTTGCATTGTAAACTTGAGCTGATGGAATTTTAGTTTTGGCCCCTTTTTGGTTGAATTTTGTTTTTATTAGAAGTTTATTTTAACGTCTTGTCTATGTATGATTGCACTAAACTTTAAGTAGGCTTGAAACAATTTGAAAAAGCTCCTGCAAAGGGGATCAATACAAAATGTGCCTTATAAAAGCGACCGCTTGGTCTTTAAATATGAATCTGATCCTAAAGTTTGAAAATTGAAAATGGCAGACACACAATAGGGCATACATATATGTTTATAATAGCGGAATTTAAGGTTTTATCGAAATCGTTGCAGTGGTTTATATGGTAATTAGTTTGTCGTTACAGGAAGGCTTTCAAATAAATATTCTACGAACCAGGCTTAACGTACGCGAACACACCGACGGATGGACAAAACTGTCAAGACCCAGCTATTCACTGCTCTATATCAGCGCTATGTTTCATGTTTGTTATCTAAATTAATTTCTTTTTTTGCACAAATATTGAATTAATTTGAAGTTCTGGGTCGCGCGTACTTGGTCTGTGGACTGTGTTGCTATTAGTCCAGTCGTCAGGTCGGAAAAAAGTGGGTTTAGGTGGAAAAAGGTCAATGTTAATGAAACTTGGGGATTTTGTTCAGGGATAGTTAACAAACATTTTGTTCAGTTTTTAACCTCGAGGGCCCTGTGCTAAAAGAGGGAGGGGGAAAAATGCAAATTTTTCGACGTTGCTCCGGTTTTCCCCCAATAACTTTTTTTCCTTATGTCCTATGGCAAAAACATAATTTAGTTTTTTGTAGAGCATCCAATTGCCTACAAATTTGTTTATACAAACATCTTCGCATGTCAATTTGTTACCGAGATATATGTGTATATTTAATTCATAATAATCATTTGAATAGTTTTTTTTTAATGTATGAAAACATGGAACCTGGCTTTAATTGTTAGGGCACTTTAACTTCAAAAAACCTTGCCTCAAAAAAATTAAAATGCAGCCCTTCCCAAACAAAAAATTTTTGCACACTTAAATTCCTTGTCAACTTAAGTAAAATTTTAAGACATTTCAAAGCAGTCGTTTCTTTCGTGTAATTCCTTGCCAAAAACTAAAAACCCAGTTTTTTTAAAAGTATATGTACACCTTAAGTAGGTATAAGTTATCGATCAAAGTTTAATAAAAATCGGTAGAGCCGCTTTTAAGCGAATAAGAAAAATAAAGTGCAAGACTGGTTCGCCAGAACTTGATCTAATGTGTGACAGTGGCCTTGGTGCTTGAGATTTTGGAAACAAAAGCAGGGAACTAATGATATGAAATTTACTTAATCACTTAAAAATCACTAGTTTAAAAGTATTCTGCTTTTTTTTTACCAGATTTTATTAAAAACGTCTTAGAGCTTGAGATTTTGGGAAAAAAGCGTTGAAAAAATCATGAAATTTTATAAATCACTTAAAAATCAATAGTTAAAACGTTTTTTGGAGAAAATGAAGTAAACCATCAGGTTTCTTTTACTTTTTTTAATTTTTAATAAAATGTTTTCAAAACCGTTTGAACAGTTTTTCAAAAAACAGTTTTTTTTTAAACTTTTAGAAAATATATTTCAAGTTTTTTCGAGTATTCCAACTTCTTGCACTTCGTAGTTTTTATCAGAAAAATAAAATTTTAAAAAATTAGATAAAACCGTTTTTGGAAAAAAACAAAAATTAAAAAAAAAATTGAAACTTCTTTAAAAAACTCAAAAAAACTTTTTTTCAAAAATTTAAGAATTTATATTATTTCTTTTATAAAAGGGTTTCTACATTAAAAGTTTCATCGAAATTCGTCAAGTGGCTTACGAGAAAATCGGATTTAAAAAAACCGGTCCTATGGGCGGTACCGTTATAAGACTTTTCCTGAAAAATCTACTCCAACCAAAACATAAAGTTTGCATATAGAACACTATTCAGAAAGTTTTATCAAAATTGTAATTGAGCCATTTTTGAGAAAAATTAATGTTTCACTAAAAATCGTATAGTTTTGAAGCTACAATACAAAATACTATATCTACCAAGTTTGAAGCAAATCGGTTCAGCTGTTTAAGCTGTAGGTGCCGATGCAGACAGACGGACAGACAGACAGACACAGAATTCTCGGACCCACTTTTTTAGGCTTCTCTATCATCGTAATGTCATGTTTGATTGTCCAATTTTTTTTTTACGAATGCATAACATGCCTTATAGTATCCAACATATATATATTACATTTGACGGAAACGCCCCTTAAAAGTGGGGGTTTTCTACAAATTTAAAGCACTAACTGAGCTTTGATCATTAGTCAGTATTTAGGCATATGTGTAAAACTACAGCTGAATTGAGTAGTTTTTAAACGATCTTACCTGAACAAAGGTATTTTATTAAAATCACGTCTTTAAAAGTGGGCGTATTAAAAAATGCAGAGATATATTTTTCACACAGCGAACGGAAGGGCAAAAGATTTAAATTGAATATTGGTAGTACCTTAAATTTTTAAAACTACGGTTTTCGTTCTTTCATGAAAAGTATGCGTACACCACGCCCAAAATTCAAAAATTTCTTTCCATATACAAACTTTTTAGTTTCTACTAAGAGACGCAAAATTTTGGCTTACATATTCATTATAAATACCGTTTATTTGCAAAAACAATTTTTCTATAGTTTCTAGTGAAAAGTGGGCGTCAGCCACACCCAAAATCAAATTTTTTTGGTTTTATACACAAGGTGATTATGTGCAAGTAATAGCCACAAAATTTAAAGTTTTTCGCTTTAATAAACAATTGTTATTTTATAAAAACAATATTGATGGTTTTGTATGAAAAATAGGCGTCAGCCACCCAAACTGAAATATTTTTATTTAATTGGAAGAAAGTTTACCTAAAGCTTAGGTGTGCAAAATTTAAGTGTTATGCTTTGATCGTAATTGTACAAAAAACATAAGTTAATTTTACCAAATTGAGGTTGTTCAACGATTGAGGGCGTGTTTGTAAGCGGATTTTATCGGTTAAAGAACTTAGTCTTACTCTTGAACCAAAGATTATATTTACCAAATTTCAGCTTGTAAGTTCAAAAATTGCGACCTCTAGAGACTAGAGAGCATACAAGTAAATAAAAGATGTATTATCTTTCTTTGTGAGTTTACAACTGACTCATTGCGTTTATTGATTTTAACTTAATGCTATATTTGCTTACAAATCAATTTTATTATTATTATTATTATTATTATGCTGACTAAGATAATGGAAGGAAGTGTGTAGGAAATGAAGCGTTGGGTGCTAAGGGTAATGCACATAGGTATATAGGAATGCGCTTAGTTAGGAATATGGAATATGGGAATCTTTTAGGAAAGGTATATGAAATGAATATGGGTATGAATTGTTGTTAACTTCTGGGAATCTTTTAGGAAAGGTATATGAAATGAATATGGGTATGAATTGTTGTTAACTTCTCCCCTTCTTAATTTTGAACGTCCTCGTTCATGATCCTGAGTACTCGCATTTTCATTAGGTCTTTATCTAATGACGATAAGCCGGGGTCTGCATTTGTCGTGATTGTAACTTTTTTTGGCTTAAGTTTGGCGTATAGTAGCACAAGTATTATTGTTACAAGTATTCCTGTGACGCCGTACCACGTCCATTTGGTTGTCTCAAGTGTAACTTTGAATTCCTTAATTTGTTGGTTGTTGACGAAGTGCAACTTGTGTAAGTACGGTAGGGAGATTTTTTCATTGAAGGCGGATTCGTTCAAAACTGTTATTTTTGGTGCTGGATGGTGATTTGCGATTAATGGCTTATCTGTAATATATTCTCTACCATTAATTTTAATTTTTTTATCATACGTTATTAGGAAGGAACCATTAAGGACTATTCGCTGGTCCCTTTCCTCAACAGTTATGTTCTTGTCCCTGGCGATGATGATTCCATCTGCGACAACTTCTATTTTTTTTATATGATCGGCGTGAGTAGATGGGCATTGTGCCGTGTTATTATTCAGGAGGTGAGAGAGGCAGGAATTTTTGGGATCTATTTTGCAGTAGGAGTAGATGGGAGCTTTTTTACATGTACTTAAAGGATAGTTTATTTTTTTACAATTTGCTGACCTGTTGGAACTTAAATCGAGATTTCAAAATATTGACAAATTTCTTGAACTTTAGGTATTTTGATTAAGTATACCAGAGTATCGTTTTGGTAATACATTTTAACATCAGCAACATTTAACAAATCACTTATTTCAGTTACAATATTTTCTTTCATTTCAATTAGTTCTATTTCGTCTAAACTTAAAATTAAAGGATTTACAATATTATTTTTAGCCAATATTAAGGAGTAGATATTATTGCTTAAATTATTTATTATTATTCTATTTCTTCTAGACATTATCGAAGTTAGTTTTTCATAGTTATCAGCCGTTCCTTGTTTACTTAGAGCGTTAATATTTAGATTATTAATCGTGTCGGTAATTTCATCTAATTTATTTTGAATTTGGGTGTTAATATCGATTTGCCTGTTAGTACTCCTAGTCAATTCATCTTCCTGTATTTTTAACATTTCCATATCTTGGTGATCGGGTGTCCCTGCGATAAATTTTATTGCGGAACCTATGAAATCTATGGATCGTCTTTTTCTAATTGGAGATTTAAGCAATCTTAACAAACGTTCCAATTCATCTTTGTCTTGTAGGAATACTTCTTTGCATCTTTCATCCTTGATACGGTTTAACATATTTGTATTTTCAGACAAAATCGTTTCAATGTCAGAAAAATTCGTAGTATGTTTTAGGTAAAAATAATCTTGATAGATAGCAACTTCACCTGCTGGTATGGGGATATAGAGGGCTGCATAATAGTCTATAATATTTGCAGTTCCTAGCCATATTTGGGTTAATCTGGAAGTAGAGTATCATCTCAAATTATTTTTGTGAGCTTGTCTGCCTTGGATTATAATTGCAGTGCCTAAATCAGCCTGAACTGTTTTCTGATTATATAATTTAGATAGTTTATTTCCAATTCTTTTATTGGTTTTTAAGTATCTATACCTTATCACCTGGGTTAAATTCCTTGGGTGTGGTATTATTATTGTGAAATTTTAGATCTTTGATTTGTTTGATTTTAAGTTTGGAAATTATTTCGTTTCTCATTTGGTTAGAAATATCATGAAATATTTCCGAAGGTTTATAACCTGTAACTGAGTGAATTGAGTTATTATATTTAAAGGTTGATAGTAGCATTAACTCGACAACATCTGTGGTAGTCTCTTTTGTACATCTAGCTATTTCTGCAAGAGTGGAGTGAAATCTTTCCACTTGTCCATTGCTTTGACTATGAAGTGCTGGTACGGAATGTGTTGAAATATTAAACTCATTTTTTAATAATGCTTGAGTTGAAAATGATGTAAAAGCACCTTCATTGTCTATAACTACTATTTTTGGATTTCGGAATTGGGAAATGATTTCAATCAATGGAATTTTGATATCTAGAGAATTTCTTGAAGGAATATGTTTTATGATGGCAAATTTTGAAAATTTGTCCATACAAGTTATAAAATATTTTTTACTAGTATTGTAAATATCCAAGTGCAGAATTTCTCCTACATACGTGGGAATTGGTGTTGCACCGATTGGATGTTGTGTTGGTCTGCGCTGGTATTTATTTTCTTTACAAATTTTACACTTAGAAGCGTATGTATTACATAGTTTCCTAAGATTTGGGAAATAATATTCAGCGATAATTTGTTTGAAATTTTCCTGTGGCCCCCTATGTGCTCTGTTATGCTCATTTACGATCAGTTCTTCTTGGTCATTTATGTTAAACACATCTTGAACAAGTTTTTTTGCATATTTCATTTTTACATTGGGAAATGCAATCATTAGATCGTTTTGGACTTTTCCTAAAGTTTCAAGGGTGCAATAGATTCCATTGACTACTTCAGTATGAAGAATATCACGCATTAATTCAATAAGTTCTGCAATAGTTGTAAATGTTATAACATGTCTAACCTGCTTTTTGAAAAGAATTTTTACTTTTTTGCTTTTCTCAGAAGCTTGACTAATAAATATTTGATTCTTGAAGCAATTGATAGGATTTTCTACTGAGGGTATAACTTTAGTTAATGATTCCTCGCTGTGAACAGTTTGTCCTGAGGTAGAGATCGTGTTTATATGCTGTCGAGATAGTGCGTCTGCTACCTTGTTTTCCTTACCAGGTTTATAGTGAAAGGTTGGAGAATATTCTTCTATGAATGCTCTCCATCTTTTCAGTTTGGTATTAGGATTTTTTTCGGATATCGCAAAAGTGAGTGGTTGATGGTCTGTATAGATATGAACATCGGGCGCACCGTAAAGGTAGTTCCTCAAGTTTTGCAATGCCCAAACTATCGCAAGCATTTCACGTTCATTCGTTGCAAACGCCTCTTCGGATTTGCTCAAAGTTCGAGATATCATTGTAATGGGTCTTCCGCCTTGAGAGAGAACTGCACCAATTGCCTGCGATGACGCGTCTGTAGTCAAATCCAAAGGCTTTTGGAAATCAGGGTAAAATAGTAATACATCTTCTGATGCTAAAATGTTCTTTATTCTGTTAAAAGCACATATAGCTTCTGAATTCAAGTGTATTTTTATGTTTTTAGACTTATTTTCCCCTACGTGTCCGTTTTCTCCTCTAAGGTATTCAGTCAAAGGTTTAGTTATCTGGGCATAGTCTTTCACAAATCGGCGGTAATAGCCGGAAAGTCCTAGGAAAGATCTTAAAGCACGAAGTGTTTTAGGCACTTCGAAACCAACAATGTCCTTTACCTTATTAGGGCAGGTCTTAATACCTTCTCCAGAAACAAGAAATCCTAGAAATTCAACTTCATGTTTGAAAAAATTACATTTTTCGGGAGATATTCTCATGTTAGCGTTAAAGAGTTTAGAAAATACTATTCTTATGTCCTCTAAATGCTCATTTTCGGTTTGCGAAAATATTATTACGTCGTCTATATAGACGTGACAACGCTTTCCAATGTCGCTTCTGAGAATGTTATCGATTGCTCGTTGAAAGATGCTTGGAGCGTTCTTCAAGCCAAAAGGCAATCTGCAAAATTCATACTTTCCGTTATTTACGGAAAAAGCTGTTTTTTCACGGTCCTTTTCTTCTAAAAGAATTTGATGGAAACCGGATTTTAGATCTATTGTTGAATAAAATTTAGCTTGTCCCAAATTCGATAAGATGACAGAACTCTCGGGAATGGGATACCGATCCGGGATAGTGCGTTCGTTCAGCTTTCTGTAGTCAAACACTAGCCGAGATTTGGGAGTACCGTCTTCGTTCTTACCTTTTTTCCCTACTACCAATATGGGAGTGTTGTATGGGGAGTGTGATGGTCGTATTATTCCATCATGAAGCATTCTTTGTAATTCTTTGTTAACGAAGGGGACAGCCGCCATGTTGTATGGTCTTGGTTTTGAATAAATAGGTTCTAAATCTAGCGTTCTAATGCTAGCTTTTATGTTTGTGTTGAAAGGCAAACTTTCATTGGGCTGAGTGAAAACTTCCTTAAAGTCTTCAATTAATTTTTTAAACTCATCCCTGACGGTTTCAGGAACTGTTGTCGAATCGATTTCTAAATTATTTACCTGCTGGCATTCAAAATATTTAATTTGCATTTCGCCATTTTCGTAAATTAGTAAAGACCGTTCGGTATCAATGTGTGCTTTAATTTGCACGAGAAAATCATACAATATTATTGCATCAAAAGTTTTTAATTGGGGAAGCAGGAAAAAATCTGTAGTTTCACCACAAAAATGTATTCTACATTTCTCGGTTATTGTGTTGTCACCGTTAAGGGATTTAACCTTAAATGGTTTGTTATTAGGGATAGCTTTTAAAAAGGGTATATTTTTAATATAGTTTTTGGCTGTACCAGTGTCTATTAGAATCCTCATAACGATTTTATCGTCGAGTTTCTTTTCAACATATGGTAGAGCCGACTTTATTCTAAAAAATGTAGCTGATCGTCGTATTCCCCATTGAAGGTTTGATATTCGTCTTCAAATTCATATTCTGTATCGCAGTCAGGACCAGGTATACTCTTTGGTTCTTTGTTGTCATTTTTTGACTTTATGAAATTTATTCGTTGCGTTTTTGCCAACGGTACCTTATCGGAATCACGTGGGCGCTTAAAAGTCCTACTGAATTCATAGTTTTGCGGCTGTTGCCTGATGGTCTGATTACTACTGCCCGCAGGTGCCGCTTGTTGAATCTGTGATTTTTGACTGTGTCGGACTCTAGACGAGTTGTCGACACTCATATGATCACTGGGTGCTGCTGGTTGGTAATTTTGATTTTTCTGATAGATATTCGGGGGGTGCGGTTGAGTAACTCGCCTATAGTTGGGGTTGTTCCGTAGAGGAACGTTTACTGATCTGGGATCAGCATAAAGGCTGTTATCAAAGGCTCTAGCGAAGTTATACCTATATTGGTTTGCTTCAAGCTCTTGGGCCTTGGCTAATGCAGAGGGCAAGTCTTCGCAACCAGCAGAGAACAAAATATTGCAAATGGGCTTATTAAGGCCTGCAATAAACACACGCAGTGCATCACCTCGGTATTTCGTTGCTAAAGAATTAATTAATTGGTTATTACCTGAATAATCCATGGAAATTTTGTTAGTGATTGAAGTTAGATGCTTCTCTACTCTATCGAAGTACTCCGATATGGACAAAGTTCCTTGGCATAAAATGCTCAATTGGTTCTCTAAAACGTGAAGTGGGCGTTTGTCAGAGTACGAATTGTCAAGACGAGCAATTATTGCGTCAATATTAAGGACCGTGTTAAAAGAAGATAAAATTAAATCAGCGGAACCGACAATTTTGTTACGAATTATTGCGACAGCCTGATAGTGTCTCTCGGATCCTTCATAAGGCTGAAATAATTTCATGGCAGTCTTGACAGCTTGGCGCCAAGAAATGTATTTTGCACTTTCACCAGAAAAATCTGGTATGGATTTAACTACATCCAGTGAAATTTCACATTTTACCGTTGGAAGAACGACAGAAATGGGCTCATAGGCCACGACTGAAGGGGATTGTAAATGTACTGAGTTTACTTTGTCTGTTAATTCTTCAATTTTATCTAAGACACCTTCGTTAACTTGCTTATTTTCTTCAGTTAACTCGTTTATTCGCGAAACTATGCTGTTTCTACGGCTGCTTGAACGGCTGATGAAATTATTTGGGCAATTTCAGCCATTGTGATTTAATAACCAAAATTATTCGTTCAAATTATAAATTATTTTTAAATAATACAAAAAATAGCACTAAAATAATACTTATTAGTTTCTTACAAAATAAAAACCAGCATCGCTTCCGTATGTAAGTATTTCTCGATCACAGCTTAATACACCGCTTTTATTGAGACAAATCACAGCTTAATACACCGCTTTTATTGAGACAAAAATGTTCCGCAGAAAAAAATAAAGAGTGGGTTTTTTTTTTATTTATTTATACGCGTTTTTGTGTAAAATAATTGCTTTATTCTCTTTTTATGAAGATTTTCGGAGCACACAATACTATGCGAAAAAAAATAGTTGGGCGCCAGTAAATAAAAGATGTATTATCTTTCTTTGTGAGTTTACAACTGACTCATTGCGTTTATTGATTTTATCTTAATGCTATATTTGCTTACAAATCAATTTTATTATTATTATTATTATTATGCTGACTAAGATAATGAAAGGAAGTGTGTAGGAAATGAAGCGTTGGGTGCTAAGGGTAATGCACTTAGGTATATAGGAATGCGCTTAGTTAGGAATATGGAATATGGGAATCTTTTAGGAAAGGTATATGAAATGAATATGGGTATGAATTGTTGTTAACTTCTGGGAATCTTTTAGGAAAGGTATATGAAATGAATATGGGTATGAATTGTTGTTAACTTACATACGGATACGGATACGGACAGACGGACGGACATGGCTTAATCGACTAGACTTTTGGTTCTAAGTCAGAACATATATACTTTTCTATACCTAACGGTATTATTTCTCTATGTTACAAACTTGACTTCACACCAAATACAATATACCCATTCTATGGAATTGGGTATACAAATGATCAGCCAACTAAAAATCAAAATTCAAGAGGATTTTCCGAAGAATCATGTACGCGATTTGAACGTCTTTTACTGTTTTATATTATGTTGGTAGCTATGTTAAGCAATTGAAAGACATATCGAACATTTACTTTAGTGTCTTGTTTTGATTATGTACCCCTTCTTCAATTTACAAATATTTTAAGTTCTTAACCCGACAAAAACATCAATCGCCCACTTCATATTACAAAGAATTCCGACTTTTCTCTTGGATTAGGTACTAATTTTTTTTCGAGCATTTTTGAAACGCAATGTCCAAAGTCCAACAAAGATCATTCCAAATAAAAACAAAAACAGACTTTAATTTTAGAAAAGACATCACCTAAAAAGTGTTATTAAATTATTTTGAAATATCTTTGAACAAAGAAAGCTGGTCAGCTAGCAGGTTTTATTATTGTCCAACCTATAGAAATGTACCTACATACATTTTGTATCTAAATAAGAATAAAGAATAATGCTCTAGTTTCTCAAGAATGGAATCACTTATGGGAGCTAGGTAGCTAGCACCCCCAAATACGAAGAATTATTTCTTGTAAAACTATGAATAAAATAAAATTGACTTACCAAAAAGTGGGCAACATTTTGAAACAAATTACTTACAACTCGCCTAAAAATATACAAGAAAAACAAGAATATTAATATTATTGCAACATGCCGGTCTCCACAATAATTTGAAGCCTATCATTCTTTATTTTTTAATACTTTGGTTAAACCAAAAGACTTAACCTTATTTTATTTACCTTAAAGGTCTCATACGATAATCCACTAAGACGAATGTTCCTCCATAAATTTCTTAGCCAATTTTTCTGTGGGTCTTCTATTGGGAATTGGAAGCTATACGTTTATAAGAAACATGAAGTACGAAACAAACAAATTTATAATCTGGGCACCTGGCCCGCCCGCCTGTGAAGCAGGACAACTTTCTATTCTCTCAAAGAATATACCACTCCACTAAGCCACCGAGCAACGATAACGAAAAAAGACTGATCCGCCATTACAACATGAATAAACACGAACCTCCGCACCGGCCGCCATGACACACAAAATCGAATTCGAATCAAATTTGTTTTATGAAATTGCTTTGAATTTTAACCTTTCGACGATTAAAATGATAGCAAATGTTTAAACAAACTAACTTCACCACTTTTTTAACCATAATATTGATTTTTTACGACCGCACTTTGCAAATTTAAATTAAAATTAATATTTTTTACCAACCGATCACGGAGCAAACCGACCGACACCGAGAAAACAGTACCGCACTGACACACTGAATGAATTTGTTCAAGAATTCATTAAGCTTTTGATGCTCTACTGTCCACTGTTAAATGCTGATGCTGGCTGGCTGAGTGCACTTGCCATAGTTCATTGCAACAAGTAGAAAGCACAAAGAAGAATAATACAAAATGAATTTTTTGATAAAGAATGAAGTCTGATTGCTGTCATGCTCATGATCTATGGGGAGTGGAGTCGGAATCAAATTAGCAATAATTGAGTGAGTGTGAGAAACCGAGTTAGCTTTAGCAGACTCTTTTGCAATAATTGCAAGGTGCCATTTATGTTGTGTTTGTATTGTATTTGTTGTTAAAAATGTGCATATGTGGGTAGGTGGGCTGTTGTTTTATACCAAGGTACATAAAGTAAGGTAATTGGTGCGTTCTTTTTCTAACCATAGTCGACATTCGTTACGAATGTCAACAAAAACGTGTTCCTTTAATCTAATTCGTTACGATTTGTTACGAATATGACGTCATAACAGCGTTCCTAAATTCGACAATTAGTTACGATTCGTTACTATTTCCAATTCACCTCCATGATATGAGTTGCGTTTGTTGATCTGTCAAATTGGATGCTTTGTTTAAAAATGAATCTTAAGTGAGTGATCAACAAGAAACAATAAAATGGATTTCACGCCAATTTCGAATGAAGAAGGACAATTTATTTTGCAAGACAACAGAATATTATCTTTAAATAAAGAAAATGGTAGGTATGATGTTATTTTTTTTTTTTTTTTTTATATTAATGAATTTCGTTGCAAAAAGGATTTGGGTGACTTTAACACCAGAGATATGTTCCCTAATTCATATTCCGGAGAATTATGCAGCCTGCTCCAGTCGCAACATCGATTCGTACCCTACAGCTGCCTGCTCGACTCCGGGTGAGGCCGTCGCTTCCCCACAAACTCCAACAACTTTTGAGACGACCTTGGAGATTAGTGGTTCGCAACCACCAAAAACAAAGTGGACGGTAGCAGCAACGAAGGCCTTAATTGGAACCTTTAAGGACAAAAATTCCTTGTTCGATACGGGTCTTAAGCACGATAGAGTGTGGGAAATAATTTGCGAGGAAATGGCTAAGGACATGTTTGTATTTTCACCCATTCAGGTGAGGAATCGCTTTTATAATTTAAAGCGGATGTACAATAAGAAAAAAGATGGACTGAAAATAACGGGGTCAGCACCTATAAGGTTTGACTATTGGGAAGAGTTTGAGGAACTCTTTTCAAGAGACCACAATGTCAGTCCCATCTGCACAACGTCTAACTCCAGAATTCATATTATTTCAACTGAAAGAGAAATCGGAGAGGAGCTATCTGAAGCTGAAAACTTTGCCGATGTCGCTGTCAACGAGCCCGAGCCACCGACAAGAAGCCGAAAACGTGCAGCAGAGCAACTAGTTTTAGAGGAAGTAAAACGCATGAGAGAAGAGCGCAAGGAGAGATGGGAGGAGAAAAAAGCGTTAATGGAAAAAGAAATGGAAGAGAGGAAAGAAATTGGTAATCAACAGCTGCGCAGTGTTGGCAAGTAAGTTACTCGTTTAGTTACGCGTAACTAATATGAATTAGTTACGCCCAATATTTGGCGTAACTAATGTAACTAAATGTAACTAACATGTAACATTTCAGCATGCATCGCTCCAACCATGTTATAGTTGAATTCCGATTAATTTCCAAATGTTTTTCGTATGTTTTGCCTAGAAATAGAACGGTGTTTAACTCTTAAAAATTTAGTTTTTGTGTTCTTTAACGGAAATACAGTGGTCCCTCGGTCATTTCTGCTGGATTCATGGAAAAACTTACGTCCACAAGGATCCATCGGTAAGATTTAACCAGAAGTTATTCGTAAGATCACATTTTTCACACTTCTAGCCAGTGGGCGAAATTTTTCTATCATTATTATATTGCCTGCTTCTCTATCTTTGCTATGCGTATGGCTGACTCGGCCGCAAGAATACCATCTACCGGCTGTTGAACAATTAATGGTTATTCAATACTTGAATAATAAAAGATTTCAGCCACCTTTGGCACCACAATAACATGGTATATGTCCTTGTTGAAACTATGCAGGCTTTTATTGTCAACGCCACCTTTGACACCGATAGCCAGAAATGTTATCAGTTTTCAGCTCCTGAAATAAAAAAAAACTGAATTGAAAAACTTTATACATACTTTATATACTTACCACTGCATACAACTATGCATAGAAGCATTTATAAGCTCAATTCAGTTCATTATTTTCTTTTAAAACAATTAAATTTGGTAAAATCAATATAATGTGTACTGGCGACAGTGCCTTGGGTCACATGAAGACGCCATTTTGATTTATTTGTTTGTTTACTTTTTTGACAGATGCGGAATATATTACCTTGGATATATGTACCTTGGTTTTATACCATTTTCCATAGAATGTGTATATTGTAATTATTGATGACTAGCTGATTCGGCGAACTTCGTTCCGCCAAAATTTTTAATGTATTGAAAACAGAGATCAGAAATAACTCTCAACCTTTATTTTCAGTTGGTTTATCACTAAGAGTTACTACATTCAGATTGTGACATTTTGGTTTTGGTCTGAGATTTATTTTTATGTGCTGACTTTTTAGGTCTTTGCTTGAGATTTATTTTTTACTTTAAAATATATCTATCAATGGCTGACTTTTTTCATATTTCATTACTGGAGATGATCGACCTAAAACCAGTTTCGTCGAAAATAAATAATAAATGGTTAATGTTTGAAATTCAAAGTTTTGATATTTATTTAGTAACATTAATAAAATAAGTTTAAAAATATACATTTATATATTTATTTAAGTTTTCAAAGCTCTTCTTATAATAACTATTATCGTTTGAAAAGATTTTAAGAAATTATTGTGTGTATGTACACATTTCATGTATACATTTCATTCAAGTATTTAGTTTTACTAAAAGTAAACTCTGAAGAGTTTTTGAACTTAAGTTATATCTTTTTTCGCTTAAAATAAAATTTAGAGATGAAAATGCTCTTTCCACTGTTACTTGTGTCGCTGGCACGCCAGCACAACCAATGCAGTTCAGGAGATTCAAGTTTGAGTTTGTCAAAAAATGAAAGAATATTGGAATCCAACGGCAAATGAGGGTATATAAATTCAAAATTTTCAATATCTGCGTATATTCTTGATGCATTATTTCTGGCATCACAGCTTTGTTGTATATTCTGTTCTCGTTGTTCAATATTATACAAACATAGAAGCAAGTCATCGGCATCGTAAGATGGACGTCTTGAACCTGTTGAAATGTCGTGGCTTAGCGTTGCATTTTCTTCTTGAGGAATTGTTGTTCTATTTGAAAAATCAAACATATTAAAATGTAATTCCACATGTATTATACTTACCAACTTTCTAACGGAAAACTATTAAAAACGGACTGTATACTAATTGAAAATATCAAGATGAGTTTTATTTTTTCTCTCAGCAATAAATGGTCACTGGTTGACCATAACCTAAAAACCACAAAAATAAAAGTTTATCTCTGACCGAAACCGAAAAAAGTGCTATGATAGAAACCCGGTTTTTAAGTGATCGCTGTTGAAAATATCAACAAGTGAGTGATATTTAAGAACCTTTCAAAAGGTTGAGATTTATTTCAGACCTCTGATTGAAAATAATAAATCTTTCATATGCATTTAGTAAAAAGCTGATATTTTAAAAATACAAACAGACACTTCATTTTTATTTTTGTGTAAAGATGAAAATTCTTCAAAAATGTAGATCTATTGAAACCAGGGTTGCGAGTTTTTGAATTAAATAAAACACTAAGTGATAAGACTTTAAGTGACTTATATCAATTAAAACAATTTATTCACAAGCTATGGTGGAGCAGTTTCCGATAGGTGATTCTTTGCATCTGATTCATCTCGGACTGATGAAACGTGTTCTGTTCTGATGGCGTTTATCTAAAACGAAATGGTAGTCGCGAACAACAAGTTATCAGCATTCTGCCGATACATTCTTGCACTACATCGGAATTGTGTTGAAAGACCACATGACAAATGAAGCATACGTACACTTCCTATTGCTATTTAATTCCGTGACCATATGTATACCAACAAGGACTATTTTTATATGCTACCTACTGCCGGTGCAATTATACTTCAATTTATTGAAATATTTTCGAAAATTTATGGCGATCATCACCTCACCAGCAATGTGCACAACTTGTCACATTTAGTGGATGAGGTTGAAAGATTTGGGACATTAGATTCCTTCAGTGCTTATCCCTTTAAAAACGCTTTGGGCAAAATAAAGCGTTTGCTTCGGAGTGGTGACCTCCCTCTTCCACAAGTTGCGGAGAATCGAGGACTTCAATTGCACAATTAAAATTCCTGTGCTGGGTAAACGGAATAATGGAGCGAATGTGCCCGACTGCTTTAAGTCTCTAGCATAGGAATACACATATTATTCAAAAGTGCAACTTATCAATTTTGCTTGGGTATAGATCCAGAAAATTGTTGGCTGTTAACAAGGGATATCAAATTAATGTATCTCACTAACATCATACACTGCGAAACCCAAAAGGAAGTCAAACTTTGTTGTATTGAAGTTACTGAAAAGACAAATTTTTCATCCTTCCCCTTGAGTCCAAAAATTTCAATATATACCTTCTCAGCAGATCACCTTGCTCACTTAAAAAACAAAGAAAAAAAATTATTGGACTGATGCAGGTTAAGTGCAAAATAGTTCGATTAACTTATCACCAAACACACGTCTTTGTTCTTCGTTACACACTCTACGTCTACATACTGAAGTAATAATTGTTTTCTATTTTGTTAAGAAAAAAACCACAACAAAATATTATGTAGGTACTAGAAAAAAAAATTATCACTTTATTTTACTAAACTGAATAAAGGTAAATGAAGCCAAGATTAATCAAACATAGTTGACTTTTTATTTTATTCCTCTCATGACATTTATTCGGCTTCACTGCCATCCGTTTCATACTCATTATTAAAAAAAAAATGCCGTCGTTCACAACGTTGATTTCTTCTCCTAGGTGACTATTCTCCATAATAATAATAGAGTTTGGATAGGTTTCTGCAATTTAGATCCTGTTTGCGTTGCCAGCATACTTATGTATGTACAGAAGCTCTCTTCGGCCGATCGTTTGAAGCTGATTCGTAACGCTTTTTTGAGTTGTTGATTATTTTTCGAAAGATTTTTTTTTTTATTTGTTTTCGAATAGCTTGGGTTGGATATCTTCACCAAGCTATGAAAAAATTTAAAAATAATTATGAATCTGCTAAAATTCTCATTGGTTTTTGTTTCCGGACCAAGACACAAGAGTAAAGACTTTTCTACTGAACAACGCGTCCACAATTTTGTAGCTAACAATATCGCCGCGAAAGATGGGAACGCAAATACTCCCAAACTTCTGCCGCTACAATAACATATAAGAAAAGAAAAATGTTTTTAAATCAGGATACATATGTACATTATGTATGTACATGTAAAATATAAAATAATTTTTAATCGGTAATGCTTTGCTCTATTCCAACAACCTTAAAAAGGTAAGTACTTCTTTAGATCTTAATTCCAGTCCTCTAGTCTAAACGATGACCTTCAAAGATTTTTTAATTTTAGTAAATATGATCGATATTTATTTTGACGCTTACCCAAAAAGACAAAATCCAAAATATTTACTGAAATAAAAATCTTTGAACACCATAATGAAGAGAATTGGGATCAAGATATTAAGAGATGTATACAATGCTTGTTTCATGAAGCTATGGTTTCAAACTATGAAAGTTTCACTAATCTTCTTTGAAACGAATTTGAACCCTTACCATGTTATGAACGAATTCTTTGTTTTTTAAGTTTTCTTCCAACGTAATCAGCACCTCTACATTGTCGATGGGTTCAAATGTTAAGTCATCTTCGATTGCTTCTCTTTGTGATGAAAAGCCTGACTCTATTTTTGCAATGGTCTGTTCCTGGAGGAAGATGCAATGCTCTACTCTAGTTTAGAGTTTTGAAAATTCAGATACTAAAGCAGATACCATTCTTTCCAAATTTGATGTTTGTTCCTTTCCCTCGATTAAATGGATAGGTATATATTCTCCACTAGTGACCCCAGTGAAGGCTGTCGAATTCATCTGGTGTTGCTGGGAACCCGTTGGCTGATCTTGTTTCTGCTGATGGTGGAGTTGGTGCTGATGGCTATGCTGCTGCTGTGATAGGTGCTGCTGGACCTGCTGTAGTGGCTGATTTTATTGCTGCTGATGGTGGAATTGCTACTGATGGCTATGCTGCTGGTTCCCAGATATATGCCCCTGCTGTGGTGGTTGCTGCTGGATCTGCTGTAGTGGTTGCTGCTGGACTTGCTGCTTATAAAAGCGTTGTTCTTATAATGTTATTCGAAGTTCATTTTCATCTTCATAAATGGTGCCACTTCTTGGTATTCTGTAAGCAATCCCTGGCCACAAAATTGGACTTCTTGGACTTGGAACTGTAATAAATAAATAGGGATGTATACTAAACTGCGAGTTTATGATGTCATATGAAGGCACTTTACATTGTTAAAATTACACATCTCCCATTTTGCACAGTGCGCTTCCGTTTCGGCAAGCGGCAGAAATCATTGGATTCCACATCAGTGGTGTCATTCATGTCAGACATGTTGCTGATTTCTTTCACTGCTTCTTTGTACGTTGACACAGGCAAGTTTAGTCTTATCCTCGTGCACTGTGCCTGGTGGATCCCAAGGCTTGTTGGGAAATTTGTCTACCAAAGATTTGGGTGGCCACATTGGTTTTTTGGTGGAACTATGGACAAAAGGCTTTTGCCGTTTTCAAGCGTCTCAACGATTTTAAAACAACGCATTTTTTCTTCTTGAATTTTAACTTTTCCACAGGCACTTTCGTGCGCGAAAACTTTTCGTAATTTAATTAACAAAAGCTATTTCTTAGGAATAAACATTCATCTGGCGATAAAAGCAAAGCCTACTTTTTTAAAAATATTTATAACGTAACGTAAAAGGTGACGTGAAGTACATAATATGGTTTCAATATCAACTAGTAAGCATTTGATGTTGATATTCTCAGTACCAAATTGGAGTTCTGGTAGAGTGCCGGAGGGGTATGAAGAAGGACTCGAGTTCAAAACCAGGTAAGTAAAAACAACTTTGCACTTTCAAAATTAATTTAGAATTTCAATCTTTGCAGAATACAGTTGGGTCAAGGTTACGGAACTTACTTAGGAGAAGTTTTGGGATTCGTCAAAACTAATGCAATTATAAAAATATACACACAATAATTCTAAATGCCATGAAAAATAAGTGTTTTATTTTTATTTATTTTTTTTTAAAATAAAAAACAACTTTTTTATTCATTCCTATTTCTTGGACGGCAGGTTGAGAATATTATTTCGTGGCAATGCAAGATTGGCTTTTATAATGCAATTGGCTTTTATGATGTTATTTTATAATCTCCAAAGTCAGCTTTTAGAATTAAGCTGTCATAAATTGGGCATTTTCGTAACATCTAGCTATTAGCTAGTTGTCATGAAATGGCTTTGATAATGCCTTTTTATAACACCCAAAGCAAGCTTTTAGGATTTAGGTGACAGAAATTGGCCTGCTCAGCCAAGATAATTGCATTTCATGAAAAGCTATTTGCTGCTATATAACACCTGCCAACAAAAATCTTATAACAGTTAAAAAGTTTACGAAATGTGCGCCAACATGATTTGTATAAGGCCCTTTTCTGTTTCTATGGCAGTCTAAAAATAGCTTTTTTAGAACCTTATCCAAGTTAAATTGTTACTTGGAAATAATCTAGCAGGTTAGCAATTTTGGTTTTAGTTAGAATATCTGTTGCAGGCAATCAAACAAACTATTCCAGCGTGTAACAACAGGCCTTTTTAAGCAGCACACCAACACTTAAAGCTGCTCCCGTATTTTCGGCAAACCCAGGCACTTCCAAAAGGCTTCACATTTGCTCATAACGCTGGAGTGTATGGACTATAATGTAATATTTTCGTTCAATGTCTAATGTGCATCGCTGCTTGCAATTAAGTTGATTGTGTCACTGGCACATCGCAAGTGTTCGGATAGGTGTAGGTCAATGAACTCATTTTCAACGCGCCCATTAATTTCTTCTGCTTCGAGGTTGTCATCATCACTACTGTCTTCATTCTCATCAACAGGTTCGTCTTCAGTTTGAAGTTGCGCAATAAGAATGAAACGAATAAGAATTTTTAATAAATCTTTAGTTAGCAAAAATATTACCTTCAATAAAAGCGTCAAAGCCATATATTCCAAACTCTCGAAAGGCCTTAATAAAATTGGAACCATTATCAGTTATTGTTGCTGTAAGTTTTTCAGTATTCAATTCAAAAGTTTGATGAATTTCACCAATTTTACTTGCAACATTAATGTAGTTATGGATTCCATAGAAACGCTTACAAGCCAGAGCTGCCGAATTTTCTGCAATAAATTTATATTACTTAAAATTGAAAAAAAGTTTATATTGTCATATTTGGTATATGATCAAAAACCTTAAAGCTTTGAAAATACAGAACTTGGTTTTTTTGTGAAAAATATAAAGCATGTATGTAATTGAAAATAATAAGTTCTTACATGTTCGGAGACAGCAAAATGAGCTTATTGATGTTTCAATTTCATTTCACTTGCTTGAAATTTATATTGATGGTTTGTTTCATCATTTGCAGCCATTCTTCTTTCATAACAAATTTCTTTTGCCTTTGACCTTCCCTTGAGTGGTTTGTTGAGGCAATCTTCTTTAATATTTTTTAAAAGTTTCACGTTTTTTTCATTAAATTTTTTTGGTCGGCGCGGCGCGGCTTGTGGATGAAGTGCTTCATTCTTTCGAAGAACTGTTTTTATTTTTTCGTCAAACATTAAACTAGCTTTACATTTTTCACTATGATAGCACTCATAACGAGACATCTTTTAATATATTTGTTTTTCGTCAATACATAATAACTTAGCTACTAGATTTTTGTAAACCTGTAATTAATTCGACTTTGACTCCCGCCATTTTATTCACTTTCACTTAATTAGAACACTCTTTCACGTCAAGAACCGGTCTCAGATTAAATCTTACACAAGGCCAATGTCACTAGCACGAGCTGCTTGGCAAAGAAAACTAACTTGTAAGAAAAATACTGTTCTCTTGTCTGACTAAGCAACACAACTGTGTGATTGCAAACAACTGTGGTATATGATCGAATGTTTATTTCAATGAAAAGAGAAACATAAGCGAGAGCTACAGTACGTTTGCAACGAACTGTTGGATACCCTATTCCCCATATTTTTGTATGTGCATGCGTCTGCCTCCCGCAAACAGCCGATGTTTCAGAAACAAAATTCTTCTTTAGCAGACAGAAAAAATTCAAAAACATTAATTGTATGCGGTGTGATGTTCAATTAGTGCTGGCGCAATAAAAAAAGGAGTGCGCCACGCCCAAAGTTAAAACGTTTTATTGCCAAGGCAATTGTTATGAGCTCAGTGACATTCAATTTTATTCTTGCAGATCGATTTGAACAAAACAAGACAAAACTTAAATTTTTAAAAATAAGATTTGGAATGGAAATAGCGATTATGGGTGTTTTTAACGTTTATTGGACTACACTCTGCTACGTAACCAAGGAATATAAATCTAAGTGTTCATCTGTTTACTTCAAAACTGCGACCGATAGTTAAAAAACGTTAAAAAAATTAATGCATTATACGACTTTTGACGGAAACGCCCCTTAAAAGTGGGCGTGTCTTAAAAATTTGAAGCACTAACTGAACTTTTTTCAGTATTTAGGCATATGTGTAAGACTACAGCTGAATCGAGTAGTTTTTAAACAATCTTACCTGAACAAAGGTATTTTACCAAAATCACGCCTTTAAAAGTGGGCGTATTGAAAAAATTTACAAAAGAAAATGTAGAGATATATTTCTCAAATAACGAACGGAAGGAAAAAGGTTTAAATTAAACATTGGAAATGCCTTAAATTCTTAAGGCTACGTTTTTCGCTCTTTCATGAAAAGTAGGCGTAAGCCACGCCCAAAATTCAAAAATTTCTTTTCATACACAAACCTTTTCGTTTCTATTAGGAGACGCAAAATTTTGGCTTGCGGATTAATTATAAATACCGTTTATTTACAAAAACATTTTTTTTATATTTCCTAATGAAAAGTGGGCGTCAGCCACGCCCAAAATAATTTTTTTTGATTTCATACACAAGATGTTTATGTGCCAGTAAGATCCACAAAATTTAATATTTGTCGCTTTAATATAACAATTGTTATTTTATAAAAACAATATTGATGGTTTTGTATGAAAAATAGGCGTAAGCCACGCCCAAACTGAAATATTTTTATTTGATTGGAAGAAAGTTTACCTAAAGCTTACGTGTGCAAAATTTTAGCGTTATGCTTTTATCGTAACTGTACAAAAAAACATAATTTAATTTTATTAAATTGAGGTTGTTCAACAAAAATGACGATTGTGGGCGTGTTTGTGGGCGGATTTTACCGGTTCAAGAACTTAGCCTTACTCTTGAACCAAAGATTATATATACCAAATTTCAACTTTCTAGCTCAAAAATTGCGACCTCTAGAGAGTATACATACGGACGGACGGACGGACGGACGGACGGACGGACGGACGGACGGACGGACATGGCTAAATCGACTAGGCTTTTGATTCTGAGTCAGAATATATATACTTTTCTATACCTAACGGTATTATTTCTCTATGTTACAAACTCCACACCAAATACAATATACCCATTCTATGGAATAGGGTATAAAAAGTATGCCATTTATAATAGAAGAGAATATTAGCCAAATGACCGCCACGACCACGCTTACACAACAACATCCTTTTCATGAAATGTTCCATCACCAAATCACAAAGCGGCTGCTGTATGCCCTCAATAGCTTCACGAATTCCATCTTTGAGGTCTTAGATTGACGCTGGGCTGTTGACGTAGACCTTATCTTCCAAGTGGCCCCAAAAAAAAAAGTAGCAAGGTCTTACGTAAATCACAAGATCTCTATGGCCAGTTGTGATTGTGATCAGCACTTCGAGAGATAACACGGTCCGGAAACTTTTCCCGTAAAATATCGATTGTTTCGTTGCTTGTTTGGCACGAAGCATCACCGTCTTGTTGAAAGTAAACATTGTCCAGATCAATACCATAATATTCCGGCCATACAAAATTATTAATCATCTCTCGATAGCGCATTTCATTCACCGTAGATTTTGCTACAGCCTCATTTTCGAAAAAGTAAGGTCCAATGACCCCGCCGCCGGACCATAAACTGCACGAAACAGTTACTCGTTGAGGATGGAGATGGAGAGGCTTTTCAACAATAAATCTTGGGTTTTTTGAGCCCCAGATGCTACAATTTTTCTTGTTGATGTTATCAACAAATGAAGCTAAACGCGAAGAAATAAATTTAAATTTAGGATGTTTAATGTAAACGTACTATAAAACCGCGGACTATGGATTTTACGAATCCAAGAAAGAAATAATTATTTAATAAGCGCAAAACAAATCAAATCCACACACCCGTCGTGCCGCGATGAGAATTTTCGTTGAATGAAGATGATTGATAACAAAAAAAAAAGAAATGTCAAATTTGGTTCCGTTCGCACAAGTACATACTCGTAGGTAAGTAAATCGAGATTAGCCCCGTTCGATAGGTGGCTTGCCGGTTCGCTCAGAAGGGTTCGGGTTTGATCGATGAATACTTTTATTGATCGTATCAATAAAATTTGGAATTTCTGAAAAGAACAAATGGAAGTCGAATCAAAATCAATTCTTCGTACAGGGTGTACTAGGAATTATGTAAAAGGCGCCAGGTAATTTTATCAGGAATTATCAAACCGTCATAAAAACTGAAAAGAAGAATTCCAATGGTATAAAACGAACGAGTTATTTTCCAAAAGGAAATTTAAGTGATTTATAAGGGAAACCTTTAAATATAGGTAAAAACCCTAAATGTTTTCGTAAACAAAAATTAACAATAAATTGTTTGGGAGAGATGGCGGAAGGCCAAAGCAAAAGATAGAATATATGTTTATGCAAATGAACAAAATTGGTAGGTACAATTAAAAGTTTTCTTTAGTGTCACAAAAGACACAAAGAAGAGCAAAATGACGTTGTTGATTATGGCGATTAATAAAAGTAGTAAAAATTGGGTCGCGAGTCCCGCAAACTCGGAATAGACAACGGATGCACGAAGACTTCACAATCAACAAGTTTCTGCCACTTTTGGCCGGAAAAACACAACTATCAAAACAAGCAAAATGCTGTCCTGGGACAAAACGAAAAGAATGAAAAAGGGTACTTATCTGCCTATATGGATCCTTTCTCCAGAGCTATTTCCTCCTGAAAGATCTTCCTGACAAAATGAATAATCACACAATATTATCACGTTGGCCTTATCTGCCAAAAACTTTACGTTGGGAATTTATAAACTCAAAATAAAATTAATCAATTCGAAAAATGATTTTTCGCTAACTCCTAATTTTTTCTGTCTCAGCCTTTTAGTCAAAAACCAAAAAGTGACCCAAAAGTCCAGAATGGCAAACTTTTCTCGTCCATTTCGCCATATCAAAAATACATTCTTCTCTTTCTAGCCAATGTGCAATGACTGTGGTGATGTTCTGTCACGGGCGAGCTTCAACACTTCGTATCATTGGTGAGAGTGTCTACCGTTGTTGAACCCAAGCCAAGCATTCGAATTATGCAAAATATCCCAGGCTAATGGTGATATTTGCAACAAGAGTAGCTCAATGGACGAGTTCAGACACATTCTTGGCAATCCCAACTTTTTAAGAGAAAAAGCGAAAAATCATTATAAACTCGACAACGTCCCCGTCCCATGCCTAGACTACAGTATGGAGGAAAATCTTTCGGGCAAGTAAATTCTTTGGCATTTTCCACTCGCCTATCGCCTTGCGAGAAAAGATCCGAAGGCTAACCAGATAGTTTTTCTTTACATATTAAAGATTAAAATATTGTAGGTCTTCGTGCAGATTGAATTTAAGAGAAATATTAGATGCAAGTCATTTTTTTTTTTTTTTCGTGTTGAAGACACGCTAGGTTAGGCTCTCGGCCATTTCAAACGTTGGCTGGACTTTGGACTCAACAGCTTCATCTAGGACGGATTTGTGGACGACCTGTCGCACATTTGTGTTCGGTCATCCCGTGGACCAACTGTCGAACGTTTGAAAGTCCTGATTGTCTTTCACAAAATTTGCATTGAGACCTGCTTGTGTTTTCTTTCCAAAGTGCTTTTGGAGCGGGCTTCCTGCTGATGGCCATGATCACTCTCTACTCTGCCAGCATTTTGGAAAACCAACTAGAAGGAGGGGTGAAAAATGGAAAAAGGAAACGAATAGGTCAGTGCAACGAACTTGTTGTGGTAAAATTTACCGCAACAACGTAGCCAGCGAAGTGGAAATGGGCCTCATTAGTCAAGATGATTTTTCGATGAAATTTCGGATCATTTGTATGCATTTCAAGGACCTAATCAGCAAAGACAGGACGTTGTTGATGATCGCCCGGCTTGAGTTCTTGTGTTAGCTGAACTTTTTAAACCTTAAGACCCAAGTCTTTATGCAAAATACGGTGTAATGACGTTTGTGGAATCTCCAATTCGAAAGAACGACGTAGGAATGGACAAACCCTAGTTTTCTTCAATATTTTGGGCTACAGCAGCAATATTCTCAGTGAGCGACGTGCACGGGTTTTAATATTCACATTGCTAACTGTCCCAACAGCTCAAATTTGTGCACCAATTTCTGAATTGCGGTCCGACAAGGTGCTTCACGTGGACCAAAAAATGTTTTAGTTTAGCACACCGCGTCTCTGCCAAATGTTCAGCATTTGTAAAGTGAATTTTAATAATTTCAATGCGTTGTTGAAGCGTGTATCGTTCTATTTTTAGGGTTCCGTATCCAAAGGGTGAAAACGGAGCCCTATTACTGAGACTTCGCTGTCCGTCTGTCCGTCCATCACCAGGCTGTATCTCATGAACCGTGATAGTTAGACAGTTGAAATTTTGACAGATGATGTATTATTGTGTTCGCTATAACAACAAATACTAAAAACTAAATAAAATAAAAAATTAAGGGGGGCTCCCATACAACAAACGTGATTGTTTCTCTTTTTTATAGATAATGGTAAGGAACCCTTCGTGCGCGAGTCCGAATCGCACTTGCTCGTATTATTATTATTAATGGCGTATGTTCTACTTATCAAATGGGAAACAATAACAGCTTCAAAAGTGACAACTACCGAAATAGCGGGCTATTCAAAAGAACACCTCTATTGGAAAACCTTTTATTAATATGAAGTTAAGTGTTTTTGTATATTTAAAGGGTTTTTTTTTTTTAATTTGTGCAATTTGTATTTTAAGTTGTGTATTTTGTGATAAATCAATTAGGGATACCTGCCATTCAAAAACTCTTCTTTTATCTTACCTCTTCGTGGTGTGGAAAAAGATACATTTGTTTTATTTTTTATTGAAAATTTTACAAATAAAACAAATTAAATTTTAGATTTTCGCTAATTTGAAAAGCTTACTACATAAACCCTGCAAAAGCTTTTGTTAGGACAGCATTTTACGGAAAACCAAAGAGTGCGAATGAAAGACAAACATCCCTATCTTCCATGTACTGCCAATTTATTTTGGACAGAGTATTCACTTTTCGTTTTTTTAAACGAATTTTGCAGAAAATGGAGGAAAAAAATTCAACGAATTGAGCTCCACTTTACCCTTACCAAATCTAACCTAACTTCTTTCCCTTGTAACTTCGTGCAATGCAAATAACTGTCATTCTAGAATAAAAACACAAGTGAGAATGCTGTACTAATGTAGACCCCTTTCATCAGAAATATTCAATAAATAAATAAACGGATAAAGTAAAATTTACATTTAAACTAACCAATCAATACTTTAAAAAAATAGTTTATTGTGACTGGGAATTACTCTCATGTCTCATATGACATATCGTTAATAAATAAATTTAAATTGAATTTGCGACGAGTCAGAATATTGGACCTACCAACCATTCACCAACTTCTGACAGTGTCCATACAAGTAGGTTGGTACTGCACACCCCTTCCTTTAGGTATTGTAGATTTTGACAAATGAGTCTGTTTAGCAAACAAAGCAAAACCATAGATCATGATGGGCATTGTCCTTCTAAATGAGAACAAAAAAACGAACAAAAACACTTACAAAAAAAAAAAAACAAGTTAAAAGGATGAATACTAAATTATTCTCATCAAATAGAGGCGTTTGTTTCATTGAAAAACATTAATCTGTCCACGTTTCTTTTGCATTTTCGTTATACAAAGTATCGTGTCCTTAATCATCATCCTCTCTATATAATAAAATAGTTACGCCACAACAGAATGAACAGGACGACCGACAACTATAGTAAACAAGTGCAAAAAAATATACACATTCAAATCCTTTAATTTATTTGACTCACAACACTGGACATGAACATGCACAGCACACGCTGGCTGGCTGGCTGCCTGGCTGCATGCATTCATAATATTTTTTTTTCTCTTTTTTTTCCAACATCACACAGAAAGGACGAAAATAAATAAAATGTAAAACAGGGCACACTCATTAATCATCCGCCCAACTGACCGTAGATTTTTTTTTTTTACTTTGTGACGTGTCTGCCTTTTCCGTCTGTCCAACCCAACCCGAGTGCGAATCAGGAATCGGCCATCGACATCGCCCACCCGACCAAACACATGGGGGCTCCGGCTCATGTTAAAAAAAGCCTCTTCACTTCCGTTCTGGTAATTCTAGCGGAAATGTTCCATGATGTTATCGTCGCGCACATTCATAAATATTCCACGGAAATAGATCCTTTTCGCTTGATATCCTGTCCATAAGCATGCGATGTAATTTTTTCACGTTGTTGTTTTTGTTGTTGTCCTGTTAGTTTTCTGTGTGGTGTGATGTATGGAAGGGTTTTGGAAAATTACTAATTTCCGTGCTTATAGTGTAAGTTATCGCTTAATTGATGTTCGAAGGGTGTTTAGCCTAATGACCTCGTCCTTTTTGTTTTTTCTTTTTTGCTGTTGTTGCATTTTAACTAAATGAGAAACATTATTTTGAAATGCACAAAGATCCATAATTAATATTATCGACACCGACACTGATACTCTTTCTAACGGCTGGCTCTTCATGTTCGGATTCGGGGTATATAATTTAATGGAATTGCGTGCTCATTAGGAACTTCCGTCACGTATACAATAGAACAGAAAAGCCAGTTCCGTTCCGGTATATCCTTGTTTCCTGGATTTTGTGCGTGCGCGTCCAATTGAATTATGAAAACTGTCTGTGGCGATAGTGGTGACTGGTATACAATACCAGCTTCAGCTCCAGCATTACCACTGAACGAAAATATCCTTAATTATGTAAATTAGTAAGGATAATGCCAATTGGTTTGAATCGGAATTCTAATATTTATTATATTTGCGCGAGTTGCCTTTGTGAGTACATAGCTAGCTAGTAGTTGGTTTGGTCGGTGTCTGGTAAAATTAGCTTTAGAATTGTGGTGTGCGTTGTCTGCATATCAAAATGGTTAACACAAATTCCTGAGTGCCGCATTGATGGGGTCTCTTTTTCCTGGGAATTGGCAAGGCAACAATCTGCAGGGAAGCACAAATAACATTTAACAATGACTTTGCAGACGGCGAAAATTTATTCGCTGTCATATTATTTATGACAAATTATGTGTCTGCAAGGAAAGAGATCACCTCTTGCATTTGAAATAAGTTTTCCATAAAGGTCCTGGGTCCTGGTTCTTGGTGGGCTGCTGCTGAAGTTACGGAATGCCTTTGTGTGTGGTTGGATTTTAGTATAGCACCCTTGACTTTCACTTTTCACTTTGCGGCACTTAATACAGTTCAGAGACCGTGTAGAAGGTTTTGTATATATATTGTAATCTACAAGTATGTGTGGTAATATGGTGTTTTGTGGAGGTGTGGATTTTTTTTTCTTTTTTTTTTTTTGAAAGAGATTTATGGAAGGTACACTTGCGGTCTCGGTGCAGAATTTCATATTTGGGTAGTCGTGTTTTCGACAACATTTTCAAAGGTCTGACTGGTTTATGAATGTTGTGCGGAAAAGATTTCAAAAACATATGTTGTGTGCTGGGGATAATGAATGTCTCATGAGAGGATTAGGATACATTGCTATATAAGAAGAAAGTTGGTGATGACACGGTCTGGTGAATAACAAGTAACTTAAGTGAATACATTTAACGAACGATAGTCATCTAAGAGTACATATATCCTTCCTGGATGTAGTGGTTTACTTCAGTTGTTTTTTTTTAATAACTAGCTGTTTCCACTTTGCAGAATGCAAAATGGAGTTTGTAGTTTTTTGGAGTATCTAAGCCTTAAGCAGCCATTGCATAGATAAAGAAATGTATTTATTTAACGATTTTCAAGAAGTTGGGTCCGATTTGCCGATTTTTAAAATTTCGATTTGAAAAAATCGATCGTCTAATGTCAACTATCGAAAATTTGACTGGTAAAAACACCTCCAGATCAAAATATCGACTTTTATAAAGGCGATTTTTAAAATATCGACACTTTAAAAGGTCGACAGTGGCAAAGTGAATGATGTTCACATGCATGCGGTGCCACATATCAGTGAAAATATCAATGAAATTTGTGTGCCAGATTATTTAAAACAAAGAGAAGGTGAATTATTTATTCTCGCCGACAAAAAATGCAATAACGACAGATTTTTCATATTGAGAAGAAAATAAAGTTTTGAATTATTATAGCAGTAAGCAGTGAGGTGTGGCTAATCGATGGTATATTCGAAGTTGTACCTTTCCTAACGCGACAATTTTTTACTATTCAAGGCATCGTAAGTAGTGAAGCTTTGAAACAGTAGCAAGGAAAAGAAGCTCTATGAAGAGTTTTTTTTTACGAACTACCATTATCACCCGAATTAATTTTTTGTGATTTTGAAAAGGCAACTATTGCGGCAATTCATTTTGGTTCAATTATCTGGCGAATTCAGAGAGAAAAACTACAAGTTAAATATGGAAACAACTAAAAAAATTTTCGTCAAATAAGGATGCTTAAAACACTTGCATTTTTACCACCACACGAGATAGCGGGATATTTTCAGGAGTTAAGAACTGTTTCGGACAATGATGGCATGCGAATAGAAATAGAGTGTGAAAGCAGAAAACGTGCCTTATCAAATGAAATGAAATTTACTTTTCGTTTCTACAAGCCAGAATCAGTGCATGACCAAATGATTTTCAAACCGCCTATAACTCAAAACACCGTAGAAGCTTGTCATAGGTGGTTAAAAGTTCTTGTGGGAGGATTACACATTGGTCTATAAAAATTGATTGCAAAGCTGGCAAAGGAGCACCTGATTGTCAATCAAACTGTTAGTAAAATTAATAAAGGAGAGAGAATGAAGCCAAACTATTCCATTTTAAAAGAAGGAAAATAACACTGTAAGTCATTTTAAATGATAAAAATAATTATAATAAAATCAATTTCTTGAATAACATAGCAGTTTATTTATCGTTGCAATGAAAACATTTTGGTGTATATTTTTTATGAAAAAACATTTTTTTTTAAATTTACTTTATTTTGGATAAAAATCGACATTTTTACCAAAACGTTTGCAGTCGACATTTAAATAGGGTGCCGTGAAATAAGGCCGTACGAAATAAGGCCATATTTCAAAATTTGGCCTTATTTCACTTTGTAATTGTGAAAGAGGGCCATATTCCAACATATGGCCTCATTTGGCGCTTTAAGTTTATGGCCTTATTTCATTTTCAGTAAGTGAAACAAAGTCTAATGTGCGGGGGGATTTTGCTGATATTTCCAATTAAAATATATCTAAAACGAAATTTCTCCCATTACAACTTATAGTTTTGATTACTTGATCACACATTTCTTCATTATTATATTCCAGTTGAGAAAACAGCCTTCATTTTAAGTGACAGTTAAATGAAACAAGAAATTTAATGAGCAGTATTTTATTTGTATTTGATTTAAATAAGTAAATAAAGTATTTGGAATTGAAGTCAGTTTTAATTTTGGAGAGTTTTTAAAAGCTTCGGTTTTAATTTTGGATAGCCTAAGCTGGCAGTGTTAATTTTGGAGATTTTGTCAAAAATAATAGATAGTCGCACATCGCCCAAATTTTCTGAAAAAAAACTGCAGCTTTTAAAATGTTTCATTTATTATTGTACAGCTTTTGAAGTTTTTTCAATATTACATTTAAATATATGCGCAAATATACTGAAAGTTTGTGTAATGAAAAAACGCTCCATATGGCCTTGCTACACTTTCGAAAAGCGAAATAAGGCCATATTTGGCAAGTTTGGCAAGTTTGGCTTTATTTCACTTCGTCAAAGTGAAATGAGGCCATATGTTGGAATATGGCCCTCTCACATATACAAAGTGAAATAAGGCCAAATTTTGAAATATGGCCTTATTTCGTACGGCCTTATTTCACGGCACCTTTAGATAGTCTGGACTTTAAACTGTCAAGATTTTTTTTTTGTTGATCAGATTTCAGACATTTTGAAAGTCGATGAATTTTATATTTCATCCAAGTGCATTGAATGAACTATCAAAGTTGACAGACAGAGGACTGTGACAGTCTTATTGTCAACTTCTTTTTATTTTCTATCAGTTTTTGTAGCCGTTACATCGACGAGTCCGATTCCATTAGTTTCATTCTAAAAACCAAAAAAAAAAAACTATATGTAATTTTCTTACTGTTTTGAATTTTCAGAAAAAAAAATTTCAACATCGCTCCACCAGTTTTTGTAGTTCTTATCAGAAAACAAACATTTTTAAATTTTTGAAAGAACTATTTAAAAAAAAAAATTTGATAACAAATTAACTTTTTAAAAATTTAAGAAAAAACAGCCTTTACATCAAAAAATTTCATCGAAATTCGTTTTGTGGATCTCGAGAAAATCTGATATGAAATAACTATTCCTATGGGAGTTACCGTTATAAGACTTTTCCTGAAAAATCTGTTCCTACCAAAACATAAAGTTTACTTAAAACACACCATTCAGAAAGTTTTATCAAAATTGTAGGAGCCGTTTTTAAAAAAAATTAATTTTTCACTAAATGCTAATTCCAAAAACACCTCTGTAGGACGTCATAATGACTCTATCTACCAAGTTTGAAGCAAATCTGTTCAGCCGTTTAGGCTGTAGGTAACTATGCAGACAGACAGACATACAGACAGACAGAATTGTCGGACCCACTTTTTTTAGCTACTTCATCATCGTAATGTCATGTTTGATTTTTTTTTTACGAATGCATAATTTGCCTTATAGTAAGTAGGTACCTATAATTGCAAGTAAAAACCATTTAATTATTATGATGGTAAAGTACAAAATAAAATGCACGTCTGGGTCACACGTACTTGCTCTGTGGGTGCAATAGTAAGATGATCACAAAAAATTTTCGAGCAATAAGAACAACTCATTTTTGAAATCTTTGGTAAAAACTAAAAAAAAAATTGATTAAAACTGGAAAAAACGATATACGGGAGAGAACTGCCGTTAAGAAACCTTTAATATTTGAAATTTAGATGTCATCTTTTGGGTGATATAAATGTCCACTTATGGCCAAATTAATAAAATTGTTAAAACTGATTTCCGCAAACTGCGTTAATTGCTGTTGATATGTTTTGTTATTATGTCTGTCATTCGTGCCCGACGACTACAATTATTAATAGTAAGACAATCCTTTTTCAGAGCATAAATTATTAAATAATTAGGTAAAATTACGCGGTCGTAAGACATCTTAACCAATTTTATCAATGACAGATCTTACAATATGTAATATTGCCTGTCCTTATGAACAGATGCTCATAATGTACTTGAGTTTCATTTTTGTTGTTAACTATATACAAATGGGAAGTCATACTTAAACTGAAAATAATAGTCGAATATTTCTGAGGCCCGGGGTTCCCAACAGCAGCGGTAGTATTCACCCAAAAACTTGCCCACAATTGTCTTTTTTGTGGAACAGCCTCTGTTCAAATAATTTTACACACACAAGCCATATTAAAGTCTCCCATTTTTCATAAAAGAAAAAAAAAAGATGTTTCAAGAACTGAAGGTTGCTACTCATAACTAATTCACACAGTTTTCTCGTCAGTTTCATGAAAAATATAATCTCAAAAAATTGTTTTGTATACATTTGTCCAATACGACCACTTTTATAGGCGTTATTTCTTATAAAATACCTTGATTAAAAAATTATTGCAATAGAAGGAGTAGGGTATTCAACAGTTCTCACCTATTTTTAAAAAGTGTTTTCCCTTTCAACAGAACATTGCACCAGAAGTGATTTTTATAAGACGACAATAAAACATGTAGGAACATCTGTTCATATTTAAATTCACTATAGGTACTTGTTTCCATTTGCAGAAAAAAAGAACTCAAAACTTACAAGTTAGTTTTTAAGTTAATTCACAAAAGGGGTTCCTTTCTCCGTCATTTGGTTGTGATTTTGATTTTGAAAACAAGTTCCGGAATGAAATATGTACATCATTTGAAATTCAATAACTTTTCATTTGCATACGATCAAATATGGATGAAGGAGTTTTTTCGTTTACGTTTCTGTGAGCATTTGTGCATACATAAATGTGCCCCCTTTCCAGGTAAGAATATAGAAACCAAGAAAAATCAGCAATATAATATGTGACACCTGCTGAATCTAATCTGTTCTAGACTGTGAACTGCACACAAGGACATTCTGTGGCCTGGCCATATATAGAGAAGCATGTGGTTTGGATTTCCGTTTATTTTTTTATTAAATTTTTTTTTCTCAGGTTTTGAACAAAAGATGCAAATCAATGAGGCCACTCATGGATGCAAGTGAAGGTACTTTTATTAAAGGAGATGTTCGATAGTGGTTGATTCTATGGCTCTATGGGGAACAATGATTTGTATTGTGTTTGGGCATATCCCCATTGGCCACCAAGACATCAAAGTGTGAATATTAAATTCAAGTCTTATATTCAGGAAACTTTATTTTTAAAGTGAAGGTTTTTCATTTTGGAGGATAAATTACAAGAGGTCAAATTCAAATCAACGATAGACATGTCGTCAGATCGCTTTTAAGGTTTTCCCTGAGTGGAGCTGTGAGTGGAATGCTTGTGGGCAACACTCTGCAGGTCCAACCTTTCAGACGGCTATGGAATCTTTTTTTGGGCTAGATATGAACAACCGTTTATTCGTAAACCTGTCTAACATAAATTGGCAGTACACATCTTATAGGGGATCTTTTTCTAAATCAGTAGCGTGTCATATTTTTATTTATGGATGATATCATGATGAAGGATACCGGATACGGAGCGATAAGTTCGAGAAGCACCTCCAAAAAGTCAGAAGTTTTCCCAAAAACCCCGTGCCGCTAACCTCAAGATCAACACGTCAAACAGTGTAATTTTGTGTATAAAGAGAGCATTCAGGCCGTTTAAAACGCATTGCACTATTTAAGAGCTATTCCTCATTCTCGAAATTTGCTCCTGGTACCGATGGACGTGTCAATAAAGACTTCACCGCCGTATCCGCCTCTTTATTTGCCCGAATTCTACTTCCCGTTCACGCTACAAATCTATGCCAGACCGTTATTAACGGCTGAAAGAATTCTTAAAATCCCTCCCAGGTGGAAGGCCCTTATGAAGTCATCAAGTTGATATTCCCAGTCATTGTCGTGTTATGAAACAAGGACGATCAAAGGTCACGCGGCAAACAGACAACTCTCCGTGCTTATACGCAAGGGATTTGGAAAGTTTTTATTATGAGGATTTGTCCAATGGCCGAACACCGTAGATAAATCCGTAGAGACAGCTCTATAGGTATATATGCTTTACAGATCCCCTGTAGAATGCAAACTTTTTTTCCAATCCAAAAATACCGTGAAATCCTTGGGTCTCCTAGGAAGTTGCGAAAATGCCCCGACAGGTCGTCCTCTTAGAATCATAGTGGGCAAGTGAATGTCATCAATGTCGCCAATGACAGCCTGAATTGAGACCAGCTATAGTGTCACTTCTAGGAATAGCTGCCATACTCATTCGATTGTGCACTATGACTATGGGAAACTCGATATAAGGACTCTACAAAGTAATATCAGTGAAGAGCTCGGTCGAAGAATCACTTTTGCCAATCGGTGTTTCTTAAGTCCCAGAAGACATTTAGTAGAAAGGCCTTACCTCAAACGACCAAGGACGCACTATAAATGACCCTCCACCACCTTAAGTAAGTTAGGAATCTGTGGGGTGCTTCAAACCCCCACTTGCGTCTTCTGGCTAGAATTCAGTATACATCAGAGCTTTGAATCACTGAAACACTTCTGCCATGTATGTTTCTAGTTCTATCCTATTTAATCGTTACTTTTTTAAACAATGCTCTATAGCGAAAAGTTGCATTCCTCCCTTGAAATCATTTCCCCGTAATATATTCCAATGTCAATCTGTTTACTACTGAGCTTAGAGATACCTACTAAGGCCAAAATACACGAATGTGGAAAATGCCTTTCTCGATTTATTGGAAACCAATATTCACCGGCACCTCCACTTATATCCCACCCACTTTCCCAAAAAGCTCACATGGGAACAAAAATGCAGAAGGAGCTCTTCAATTTGCCAGACAAAATTACCAACATTATAGTACAAATGATGTGACTCACTTCTAACCAAGTTAACGATAATTAAAATAATTCCCTATTTCTATCTATAAAATACAATATCAAGCCAAAAATGCAATGCAATCATTATCGATAGAATGATCGATTAAAATAAATTATTGTTGAATCCATCGACTGTCATTGAGTCGGGCCCCAACGCCAACCGAAACCATATCAATTCCCGTCATCTGCCACAAAGAAAATTGTTTAAAACAGCAAAATGTCATTCATTGTGTGTTTGTGGTTTTAAAATTATATTCCTGCTCCTGGTTTAGGCATGCTGAATCCTGCGTGCGGTCAGACGACAGAAGGACATTCAAATATACACCAAACGATTGAAATTTCAATTGATGGTGTGCCACTTGCTCCTTCCCGCCTCTGATATCTGATTAGTGCTCACAGCCCAATGGTGGGTGGCAATACAAAGTGTATATCAGGGAATATATAGAGTGGTGCTCGAAAAATTTAGGTAAATACTTTGGACGATATTTAAATTTAACACACAATTCTTGATAAGAATCTGTTTTCTTTGGCATGACAATAACTGTCAACCGGCTTGTGGCATTTAACAACAGCTTTTTGTTTTTTTTTCTGCTTTGGCTTCCTTCCGAACTCAATGCAAATTCAAACTTACTTTTGCCGATTTTAATTTATTAACTCTTTTCATAATTATTTTTCTAAACCTTGAATAAATTCGGAAGTTCCTGAAGATTCAAAACAAACTTCGAATAAAGGAGGCGTCCATGACTTGGTTCCTATTTTAATGACTCTTCTACATATAAACGACGAATTTAAGCGATGCTCAATGCTCTGTGTTATGTTCACATAAAAGATGATTTTCAGTACAAAATTAGGGTTCTCTTTCAAACTCTCCGAAGTCCAGTCAGTGGACAAACGGAGTTTTCTTGTTAGATCTTGTAACGGCATTGGCGACAAGTCCCGACTCCCGACGCAAAATTCTCCAAATTTAAGTTAGCGAAAGGACGAGTTTTTGTGCGTGGTGAAAAATCGATAGCTTTGGGTTGTGCTCTACATTTTCAAGGATTGCGGCAATTTTCTTGGCCAATTTAGCGTTCCCTTGATTGATTGATTGATTACCTAACCATTGGTCTCAAACTTGGTCACCAAAAATTTGAAGACTTGACTGTAAAGGGTACCAAACCGTTCACCGTGAAATGGGCACAACGTTTGCACTAGAGAACACTCATTTTTATAATACAGTTTTATCATTTAGACAAGCTCTTCAATCATGACTGAACTGAATAATAAAAATCAAATTTGACAGATGTCATCCCACAGAAGTTTGTTTGTGAATGGATCGGTTTAGTCAATGCAATTGCCACTCACGGATAGTGGCTTAAGCCTTAATGTGGGGTACAAATTATCGATCATGATTCATAAGTTATCAGTCATGACTGATGGATTTGTGCTGAATTCGGATAAGATAAGAATAATAATGTGTACATCTGACTGATGGTTCCTCGATCAGGATGCATAACTGCAAATTTTTTTGGTAGTGGAATGACAGTCAGTGACTGCTCATGAATTCGAACGATAATGTGTACTAAAAACGGCAAACATCAGTCAAAACAAAACCACTAGCGCAAAGTTTGTGATTTGCTAATAAAAATGGACTCCGGTACAGCATTCTTGAAATCATGAAAAAGTACAAAAAAAGCAGACATATCGGATGTAAAAAAAAGTCATTAAAAAATACATGGTTGTCTGTAAAGTCGGTTTACGGACGATAATTTAACGTGATAACCAGTTCACAAAACAGTTCATGTGTAGGTATCTCTCCAACCACCAACCACCCAACCCACCTACAACCACCCACAATTTTTTTATTTTTTTTCACCCCTTAACCCAAACACCAACCTACTACCCCCACATATAGCCCACCATTTTTGACATTTTTTTCCTCACCCCCTCCCAACACCGAATCCCCCACCTTCCACTCACCCACCATTTTTTGCAATTTTTTCATCGCCCCCAATCAAATCAACTATCCCCACCACCAAAACCGCCAACCAGCTACCCACCATATTTGACAATTCACCCAGACCCCCCTCCCCCCAAAACATACCAAATCCCCCCAACACTAAACACCCATCCCACCTACAACCACCAAGGACCCACCCATTAGTTTTGACAATTTTTGCCTCACCACCCAAACCAGCTACAACCACACACCATTTTTGACAATTTTTCCTCGTCCCGACACTCCCCCCAAACACACACCCACCACCACTTACAATCACCAACCAACCACCCAACACCCTCCCCTCCCGATTTATCGAATTTCTATGCTATCAAGCAGTCACGTGACTGTGACTGTGACACTTTTTCGTGCGTGCTGCCCATATATTCCGATTTATTAGACGTTATCACGTCAAAAAATAAAAACCATCGTTCCCGTACGTGTTGATTTCTGAAAAAATCTGAGTCTTATTAACTTGTCTGTGCAATTGACATAAGAATTCGTACAAAATTGCTGAAAGGGAATGGGGCAGCTGTGAATGTCAACAAACTATGTTTGATAGTGTGTACAACATACCTATCCTTCCAAACTAACATATCCGTCGATCATGATCGATAATGTGTACCCCGAATAAGGCAAAGGGAGGTTTTGCATTAACAACTGAAGAAAGTATTGAGTTTTTAAATCGTTAAACTCCAATCGTTGGACATCTTAAGAACAGGGCTGTGTATCTAGGAAAAATAATATAAAAAGGGTAATGCCGTCAGCAAAACAATTTAGTAGATTAGAAGTCACAGACAAGAGATCATTTTTGAAGATGAAAAAGATTTATAGTTGGAGCTTTTCAGCCAGTATCTCAAAAACTTCAGCACAATTTAGTTTAGGAAAATTTTACTAAAATTTCCACACATCACTGTAATTGTAAACAATTTAAACGCCTTACAACCTTCAATGCTGCTGATGGGCTTTATACCGTCCGTTTTCGACTACTGGCAGTTGGCAGAGTTTTTCCTGAAAACAGCCTTTTGTTTCGAACGTGTGCCTTGCCACAACATCTATCAGAGTTCAGTCAGCGTGTGGTGCATTTTACATTCCATTAGGTTCAGTTAAAAACCCAATCCCTTTCATGCTTCATCCGTTTACAAGCGCGTGAAACAATCGAATCAATTGGATTGTTTTTTTTTTTAACTTTACATTCTACAACTAGGACAATATTGGCCGATGAATTTCACAATCAATACTCCTTGATAGCCGTATTTGTTGTTGGCTTAAAAAATATCCTTGGAACAAATAAAACTATCAACTGTGCCAAGCCTCTCTGGTTAGCTGGAAATTACAATAATGCATTCACAATAACCCAGATGACCGATGACGAGCATGTTGTATGCCACAACCATGGCGGTTGGTGACTAAATATAGTGAGCATGTATATATGTTATATGTATAGTATGTGTCCTTCCTACTACCACTCCCACACAACAGAACGCAACGGTTTATACCGACCGGACAATAGTTAACATAAATAAAGGAAGAGTGAAATGCACACGCTTTTTAACGCTTTTTCAGTCCATTAACTCCAGCTGTGCTCTACCAGCGATGTAATATGTGGCAAGGAAGAAGGGAAGTGACGGGATAGCAAAGCGACAAATGAAGAGGAGAATGCAAACCGCATGCTAACATCTGAAACAATGGACGTTGGAGTCCTTTCGTTTTGTTTTGCTTTGCCTTTGTTGTTGCCTATATATAGTATCTATAATATCTTCCATTAAAGTTAGTTCAGGCAGGAAACTGCAATCACCCTCTGTTAATGTTCCAATGATTTATATGTAGGTATATAGAACACAAGTAAATAAATATCCAAGAATACGAATACGCAGTGCACTGAAGTTTTTAATTGAAAACAAATGTCTTGAGTAAAGGATTTCTTATATGCGGTCAAGAACATGAAGTATGCTAAGCCTGTACATGACTTTCGTGTCATCTTATAATTTATTTTCAGAAAAAGGATTGTCAAACAATTGTCAGAATAACTTCTGAAAATGAAATTGGAAGGTATCTGACGACGGTTTTATGTACACAAAGTTTCTTGTCTAAACACACAGTCTTTTCTATTTTTTGAAGATTCAGAAATATTGATAGGTTCTTTGGAAATTGTGCTTGTTTTATAACATCTCACAATTTGCAACGAATCTGACAATTTTGTTTAGTTGGAAGTTTAGTTTTGCCGGCGCTGGGAGTGGGTGCATGTTAAACAAAACTACTTTTCCTGATTCAATTCATTGCAAAATACATAGGGTCAGTAGGGGTAAATGGAAACTTCAGCTTTTTTTGCTGTTAAAATCATATTTTAAATTTAAGGAAGATAATAGCCACACATTTTGAATTTTCGTGCAACTGGTGCATTATACCTCGGGTTCCTTTCTTTTAGTTTTTCAGTTTTCAGTTTCAAAGTCAACGTGTCTCAAAAAAGTAAAAGTCAATTAATTAAGTAAGTATTTTAATATTTTTGTATTATAGTGTGTTTACATGAAGAGGTATTCTTGTCAAGTGTATAGTGAATAGCAATAGATAGTTTCTCATATTTAAAGTGTTCTTATCTACCCCAGTAGAATTAACGTCGGGGGTATATGAAAACATGAATTTGGGGTAAAAAAGAACAGTTTTTTAAATGATGCTGTCAACAAAAAAATTAAATGAATATTATCATATCCCAAAAACTGTTATTTTCAACAGAATAAAAGGCCGAAAAACACCTCTCATAACAATTGGATCTGATCGAATACCTGCAATTGCTAAAGAAATTGAAGATGAACGATTTTGGGGACAGTTTTTTTCAATTTCAAAGACATTTAAATTTAATATTAAAAAAATAATAACTACAAGGTGGGCCAAAAGAAATCACCCTATTGGAAGATGCTCTTATTTTTCCAAATGGCCGCCAATTTCAAATATGTTTTGACATCTGTGGACTAGACCAGATGCAGAATACAAGTAAACAAGCCATGGAGCAATACATGAACCGACATGATCCGATATTCTGAAGGCGGCAATCTCTCGTTTTGGTGATTTGCACTGGCCCCAGGCAATGTCACTTTTGTTCATTGGCAAAGATGCTTTGATTGATGTCGAAAAAGCACCCTCAACACTTTCTGTTCCAAGTCCAAAAATTAAAAAAAAATTATGTATGGGCATTTCTTTACGATCATCATCTTTTGGTGGTATAAATCTCTTCACTTGACTTTTAGATGCTAAAGGTTCATTCATTATTTGAAGGCAAAACACTACCACGATCCTTCGATTCAATATTTATTTTTTTAAACCTTCCCTCTGCACAATTAACTTTTCAACAACTTCTTTAATGTGATCTTCCATCCTTTTTTCAATTTTTACCAATTGGCTGCTTTTCATCTACTAATTTTTTTTCTGTTCGACACGTTTCTTCATATCTTTTTGAAATTGTTCCTTCTTCATTCCCATTGCCTTAAAAGCCCAGGTATCTGATTCTTCTTTGATTTTTGTTTGCATAATTTGTTTTCCCTTCCATTCTCCTCTACCTAATATAAGAAATCTAAATGATAAATTTTGTAAGCTCAAAAAATAACGGTACCTGCCAAATAACCGTAACGTTAAAGCCTATTCTTCTCGAAAACGGCTTCAACGATTTTGATTTTTAAAAAATTAGTATAGCTTTTTAGGTACGATTACGATACTAATTACATATATGGCTGAAAAAAAAAAACATTACAAAAATGTCTAAGAACGGTACTTTCCATAAAACCGTTTTTTTACTATCTCGAAAATGGCTTAACCGGTTCATTCGAAATTTCACGCATGTTCCTATAGGTGTAAATAATTCATTTTAAACTGCATACCAATATTTGTTTGTATTTTTAAAAGGATTAAAAATAAAAAAAAAAATAATTTGTATTTTGAAAATTATTCATTAGTTTTATTTCAAACATTATAAATAAATGTATTAGCTGAAAACCTCTATAAATTTGCGTTTTTTTCAAAAAAAAAAACTTTCGTTTTTAAAAACCGCTCCACAGATTTTATTTATTCTCAGAAATTCAAATGTACCCAAGAATTAAATGGCGTACTTTTTTCCAGGTCAAATTAGTCAAAGTATGTATTTAAGAATTTCGAAAAATTTCTTTTTTCAAAATCTCAATCCCCAAGACCGCTGTCACAAATTAGAGCAAGTTCGTGCGATCCTTTTCCCCATTGACTGTAACATTATGCCCGGCTTCATTTTTGAAGAAACAAGGACCAATTATTCCACCAACCCATAAAGTACACCAGACCAAACAGTCAGTTTTTGTGCATGTTAACGGTGCTCTACGTAAGGCAGTTTTGTTTATTGACGTATCCATTCAGCCAAAAGTTTAGTTTATTATATAATAAAGTTGCACAATTTGCAAACGTTGTTCAGGAGTTAGTCTATTCTTTATAAAATGTCAAACTGAACATATGTACATCAAGTGACAGCTGCCAAAAAGACTAATTCCGAAAAAAGTACTGCCAGATTGAAAACCGCACTCCTAAAAAAAACACACATCATACAAGACATCTCCTTCCTCATTTGGAAAGAAATAAGGACCGATGATACGCCAGCGTGTAAACCGCACCAAACAATCAATTTTAGTGGATGCAATGGTGATTCGATGATGGCTCCAGGATTGTCTTTGCTCCCTACACATACGCCAATTTTTCTCCATGACGAAGCCATTTTACCAGATTATTCTGACCATAAAATGGATGAATTGCTCTAAGAACTGCGAACAGATTTATTTTTTTTAAATAAATTTCCAAAATTTGGAAGCATTGTTTCAGCACTAAGCGATTCATGATGATTGGCCTAACCTTCAAACTGAACAGAAATATCAACACAGTTTGACATTTTCAACTGTCAAACCATAGACAACAACCATCGAAACTTCTCATGCAGATATAAAAACCCTATACCACAAAAATGAAACTTAAGATTTATGTTTATAACGTCGAGATTTGAAGGCTTTGTGATCCCAGTAAATACCTACTAATATCTGGATAACCAAAAAGGCCAATTTCAGAAATGTGCATTCTGCATCTACCAAGTGCCCCCACCACATGCCACGTGAACGGTTTGGTAAGTACATATGCGTATGCCAAAACCAAATCAAAATGAAAATTTAAAACAAAATTTCTTTTATGTGTAGCTAAGATAATTTAAAAGTCACATATATCCATCCGATCCAAGGCAATTAAACTTGTATTCAGTTCAATATTGAAACATCGACCGCCCAACAACTTAAAAGTCCAAGTCTTTTCCTGAACAATAATTGTAAGTTCTTGTCATTTATCTAACTCAACTTGAACATCCGACACCAATGCAATGCGTCCAGACCGTGATGTCGTCGTCGTCGCTCGCGTCTCTTTGTTAGTCCTTTATTCCTTATGCTTACAGTCAAGCCGTAGCGGAGGAATGTAATCCCAAAATCATGTTATCTTCTGCAACCTTAATTTTCATTTGTGGTTAATTTTACTGGCGTGTATATTTATGTGTAGACTAGTTGAACTTTCCGTTTAATTAATGCACTTTACATTGGGTCAGTCTTGTACTACAAGTGACAGGCAAACACAAGGACTTAGCAGGATAAACCATCCGAAATCACACGCCCGCCCTCACTTTTGGCATGATGTCATGTACAGGATTTATGCGAATAGACCAAACTGCATCATGCAGTTATACAAGCACACCAAACAGTACCTACATATACCAATTCTCAGTGTCAAGCTTATCTGGAGTACAGGAATACCATGTAGCATGTAGATAGATGCCATTCCCGGCTAAAGCCCCATAAATCCTTCGGTGATGATCTTGAAATGTTTGCAGTCCACTTTGATCCTTTCATACGATTCGAGACCACATTCCTTTGGTATATATCTTTGTACATCTGTATGCAGGAACACGCACGCACACAGAAGTTTATTTGTTGATTCTACCAAATTTTCGGCGACTAAGTCAAATCGAATTTTAATAGGTTTAACGTAAATATTGTCATTTATCATTTTGAATTTGCATCCAGGATAACACCTAACATCGATGCCAAACATCTTGTTTCCAGATATTCAAAGAATTTTACACTTCGTTGTACATTTCTGTGTCTGTTTCTGTGCAGCCGAAGGAAAGAGGTCATGAATTATACTTCCTATTTTGAGATCGAACAAGAAAAAGGATATTGGCTTATAAGGACAATTGTATGAACATATATGTATAAATGTAATTAAAATTACTACTTCGATTTAGAATCGGTTACAGACAAGACAATATTATTTAACGCCACAGGATTATTTATTTGAAAATAAATTTCACAGAATGGCATGTATCCTTTTGAAAGTCCTTAAATAACATTTATTTTCTCAAAACAATTTAGTATTTTGTCTTTTACGACAGAATGTAAATCTCTTAAAGCTAGCTTCGAATCTTCACTTCCTTTGCCAAAAAGTTTTGTTATAAATCATTTCGTCCTTTTACTTTCTTTTTTGCTTTGCTGTGTCCTCTTTTGGGACATTTATTTTCGCTTAACACCATCAGTGAATCAGTTTTTTTTTTTTTTTGTAGATAGGTATAACAATTTGATTTATATTATTTAAAAGAATGATGTGTTTTTAAGAATTGTTGTTATAACAATATTTGGGTCATTGATAAGACCATATGATGTTTCCTTTTGTTATACGAGTGTGCGTTAAAGAAGGAGATGATTTTTGGGGGCTGTGAAAAAACGTTGAAAAGGGGGAAGTGATTGCTTTTAGTTATATCCTTTGATTAATGATGTCCTTATAGATGCATGAAATGGGGAACCAAAAATAATCCTAGCAACATCTATCGTCATAGTTTGGATTTATCTTTTCATGTGGAATCATTCAACTTTGGTGACTGATGGGAGGGAAAATTGCTTCTCTCCTAAATTAATTTGACAGTGTCACATGCTGCTGATGGTAAAGAAGGAGTGATGTGCGGTTAAATTTAATAGCTTCAAATAAATTGATGGCAGGTAAATACCACAATGGCATGTTTGCTTATTGTTATACCTAAGAAAAGCACAAAGGACCTTTTATGGAAAATTTAAACCACCAAAGGATGTAGATGTAGATGAAGAGAGAGAAAAGTGTCAATCAAGCAGATTTCGCTTTTAATAGAACAGTTGCTGTTGAATCTAAAAAGGTGTAGATTCACCACACAGATAAAACATTTTTCCTCCCGAAAGGGACAAACATATTTCTTTTTTTGTATCAACTGTCAAACCATATATTTTGTAGTTCAACGAGACTGACATCTTTTCATTTTTCTTTGCCTTTGAATTATATTCTTGTATTGAACCAGTTTTTATGATATCATTAAATTCAGCAAGAAAAATTATTAATATTGGTCCTTCGAGCCGGGTAGAAATAAGCTGGGTAGAAAGAAACATGGTAGATAAGAATCTACCTGAATTCAGAATATCCTGTATCTATTTTTTAACAGGATTCTTTCTAAACCAAAAGAAAAAGAATTAATTTTTTTTTTATTATCACGTTTTAGCCCAGTGCTGACTGAAAGAATGTCGGTGCCAACAGCGTTGTGGTTTTACTGCAATAACAGTAAAGCTTCTGCACTTTTTTCGAAAAGAAAATTTACTGCCCTTAAATAAAATCTACTGCACTTTTGTTCTTAAGCCTAGTACTCAGATCGAGCAAAAGTTTAACTTCCATACAAATTTCCACCCAAGATAAATTTTAGCTTGGTTTTTTTAGCTGAGCAGTAGTCATTTCAAGCTAAATTTCAGCTGCCAGGCAACGGCTAAGAAAAAAGTCTCCACAAAATGTAGCTTACGAAAGAATGTAAAACACATTATTTCACATTTAGTGCAACTGCTGTAAAGCGATGATTATGATTATGATTGTATAAGCCCTCTTGAAAAGTTTACGGTGATTATGGAGTACGTGTAGTATACGCGTGTATGAAAATCCCATAACGTATTACACATTGCTTACTTTCACATACTTGGCAAGTGGAACAATCCAGTCTGTATCTATACCGCATCAGATTAGGCGTTATATTGGACGCCACATGCGAAGCATTGAAGGATGAAATCCCTGTTCTCAATGAAACGGCGTTTGCTCGGATTGCGAACGAATTTAATGCTTCTTCGAATCTACCAAATTGTATCGGAGCAATAGACGGAAAACAAGTTGCGTTAAAGTGTCCGAAAAATGCAGGTAGCTTGTTTTACAAATACAAGGTATACATAGCTTGAATAAAAACTCAAAATCATTTAACTTTATGCTCGATATGTTATCTATTTAAGGACTTTCACAGCATTGTTTTGATGGCGATATTTGATGCAAACTGCAAGTTCATCCATATCGACGTATGGGCATATGGAAGTGAGGGTGATGCAAAAATGTTTTCGCATCAACTGAAATTGGAAAGTATATTTTACAGGACAAACTATGTAAGTTGGTTGTGAAAAGCTTCCATATTCTTTTGTCGCTGACTATGCATTCCCTCTCACCAAGCGGATAATAAACTCATTTGCCCCTCGGAAACCAAAAACATTGGAGAATAATGAACGAGTTCCAAACTATCGAATAAGCACAGCTAGACTTTGCGTAGAAAATGCTTTTGGTGTACCTACATATGTATATGTATCTTACTGATAGCATTTTGTATGATAATTTCAAATTTGCTTTAAATTTGAAGATTTTTCTAGTTGAATAAGAAACACAATGATGAATTTTTTTAAATAAATTAAATAAAATTATGTAAATATAAATATACCTACTTTGTTGGGAGACGAAAGGCTTATCGAAGCTTAGTTTCCTGGCCTTCTTAGCTTTCGTAGCTCTTTGCGACAGCCTGTTGCTGGAAGCTTATTCCTAACTCCTCGACAACTTTAAGAGGGAGTTTAGCACACGATCCAGGTTTGCTAGCATGATAAAATGCTGCAATTTTGGTTGAGAATGAACCTTATCTTTTCGAAATGAAATCATTTCCGTGACAGTCTGCATTCTTCGTTAGGATGGCAACTGATTCCATCATGACATTTTTCTTTTGAGTCGTGTTGCCTGTAACTTAATTAATTAAAACTGTACCCATAAATGAGAATTTTTAAAGTACTTACAAAAGTATAGCTAGAGGTAGGTAGTTTCTTCCTCTTGTTGGCTGTCTTTTGGTCCTTTTTCTTCGGCCCCAATGCTTGAAAATGTTCTATAAATCAAACAAAAGCTTTTTTGTTTCTTCGGAAAAAACCCTTTAAAATAACTTACCTGTGCTTCTAGGAAAGTGGAGTGAAGAAGGATAACACCTCTGATTACTCCCAGTCTATACTGGTCTTCTCAGGAAGATGTTCGCCTTCAAATTCTTCTCATGCAGCACTTTCTGACTTGCCTTTTCCTTTCCTCGCACCAGTGTGATACCGCAGACTGTCACGGAGTGACTTCCAAACTGCCTTCCACTCGCCCATTAGCACTTTCCCCCCACGTAATGTAAAGCTGGATATATTTTTTGTGTTAGTTCTTATTTTCTATGAGTCTACCAAATTTCAGCTTTTGTGGTATCAGTTCACTCAAAGCATATTTTTCACATCTTTGCGTGAAAAGCTGGAGCATAATCCCCCACTCGAAATTCGGCTGGATACGTTTTTATGTTTAAATATACCATAATTACCATCTTTACTAAGTTTGAGCTTTTGTGGTATTAGTTTTTTTTTTTTTTATTAATATTGTTACGAAAATCAACTTTTGACGATATTAGCTGAAAAAAGAATAATAAAAATAAAGAAAGAATACAAATTAGTTCTTTTACTGGTTCCCGAGAGGATTTATTTATTTTATTTTTCTAATTTCAAGAACTTTTATTATTAGTCTTTCTCTTAGACTATTCTTCCGAAGAACCCAAGACGAACTTCATCTTCCTTATTGAGGCTGCAGCATTTTATAGTGTGTTCGGGTACTTCCAATGAATTTCCAGTCTCCCTAGTACAATTACTGGAAATTGTCAAATTACTGAAAATTTTTCCTCGTTGCGCCATTTTCTGTATTTTGACATACAAAAATAATTTTCGTAACTCGCATTTTTCTTAACTTTCATCGTTAAATTCGTTTTTTCCACGAAAATCCCAGTCGATTGGTATGCCATATATCCATGTTCGGCCATACACTGCATTTTCCCGTTTACAGCTGGTAATGAATCAATTTGATTAATTAAATTGTTTCTTAAACTTACCTGGCCTCCTGCTGAACGGTTCCATTTCACCGTTTCATGCCTTTCATTCATAAATTGGAACTCATCTGTTTGAGTTGTGGAACTCGTTTTTGTGAATGGACTTAACTCTTGACAGTTCATTGACAGAAACAATCAAAACACATTTTCAGTTCTTCCAGGTAATATAAGTTATTTGATCTTTGATAAGTTTAATTAATAAAAAAAACTTGTTAATCGTAATTAAATTATTTCAGCACTTTTGCTTTATCTTGGTTGTTGGTTTGCCGATGCGTCCACTGAGCCACGTAGGAAGAAGAGGCTTTGTGGGCTGTTGCTGTGGTCTTAGCCATTCTTGACGGTGGGTGTTCTTGCCAAGTGGTTACAAGAGTTCTTTTGGAAACAGCTTAACACCTTCTGGGTGTATTGTTGCAGGTTATGTTGCTGTATATGGAAGTGGTGGTTGCAGTGGTGGCTTCAGGAGCAGAAGTTATTGTGAAGTGACGGTGGTGCGTTTGCGCTTGGTGCATGCAGGTGATAGTGGTCCCGGCAGTCTCTAGTGCGTGCGTTACAATATTTAACGTGTTCCGAAGGCTGTCGCTGACACACCTCTCGGAAATATTAAAAGTTGGCAATTTATATATGTATATGTAAGTGCTATGTATAAATAGTTTAAGAATCGTGTGAACAAAGTCTCAATAAAAATTAAATAACATTACAAATAAAAAAATGGACTATCTTAATGATTATTCAGAAAAAAATAAAACGTCTGAAGAAAATTCAATACAAAAACAAAAACAATTTTCGTCGGCGGAAAAAAACACCTAATACAAACAGCTGTTTTCTCTCCAACTTCAAAATTTAGCGTGCCTTTTAGCAAAGGTGTGTAGAGATAAATATTGTAGAGATAAAATTTAGTTAGTGCGATCTTAGCACAAGTCTTTACGAAAAAAATAATGTAAATGTTTCTACCACTGAATGCAGTCAGTCTGATTCTTCCTGATGAAGCCCACCCATTAATTATTATTATGTACATTCGGCTCTCGGCTTTCGGCTTTGTTTTGATGGCAAGTGACAAGTAAACAGCTGACTTTAATCATATTATTTGTATTCATTTGCATTTTGTCTTTTTGTTGTGAATGTTGTAAAGGCGACCGGATGGATAAATTTGTAATTAAACCTGCACGCAAAAGGTGGAACTTGGTGGTTTAAATTTGAAATATGTTTTAGTTAATTTACATTTATTTAACAGTGAAAAACGGCCTATAGACGAAGAAAATATTGATGTTGACCAAGATGCTGGTCACAGCAGAAGTTTGTGAGTTTTTATTAATAATGTACTTTAAGCATTGTAAATTTACAATAGGCTGACAGATTTTTCTGGGTTAGGTTTATAAATATAAATTTTGTATTTTTTTTAAACGAAGGTGTTAACAAAGTTGAGGACCAAAAAATTTCATGACCATACCCTTTAAAAAAAATACCAACAAAAATCCACAACATTTTATGAATCAGAGAAATAGTTTTTGCAAGTTTTGTTTCAAGACTCGATTCCCATCACAGAAATGTTGCGAGAAATAAGCTCTCGAAATCCAAACAATAACAAGCTGATTGCAGAGATAACTTGCATTATGTATTGTGTCAGGTACAATTGGCACAGTGTGTAAGGATTCTTTAATTGTAAAGGAGGTTAAGTGTGGGCATAAAGAAGCTACTGCAATGGTAAACTCGGTATTTGGCACATTTGGCCAAGAACAAATAAGTAAATCGTTGAGAAATTGCAATTTTTCCACAGCCATAGCTGAAACAACGGGAGGGCGTATAAAGTATAAGGTGTCTGGAAGTTGTAGCTCGTTATTTTGATGTAACCAAAAACTCAGTCTTTGATAAGTTTCTTGAGCTTATAGAGCTGACTGATTCCGATTCAAAAGAAATATTTTTTAATAGGTACCTACCTATAAAGAAGGAGAGAATAAAAATTTATTTTATAAAGCATGTCATTCTTTGCATTTATGTGCATCGGCAGCCTGCGAAATTCAAATTTCAAATATTTCGATGGTAAGTGTTTTTAATCGACTAATAGAGCAATGGAGTCCAATTACAGCATTACTTAAAACTTATACACTTTGAAAATCCTGATCCCTTAAATGCAGTTACAAATTGTTTAACTGATCCAGAAGTAAATTAAAACTTATAAATACAAAAAACATATTTCAAGCTGAATATATACTTATTCACCAAGCTGACCAAACCATAGCAGATCTTTATATTGAAATTTAAAAAAAATTATGTTATAGATGAAATATGTATAAATGTAGATTTAGAAAGTACCTACTTCAAATTATCCTTCCTATACCGAGACCCTCGCCAGTTTCAAAGCGGATATAACATGATTTGGAGACTTTAATGCCAACATTGGGAGGGAGGACATCTTTGGTAAGACGATCGGAAAGCACAGCCTGCACGATAACGATAACGCACTCAGGCTTATCGATTTTGTAGCGGGAAAAAGCATTGATTCCTAATCCGAATATACTCAGGCAAACAAAGCTGAAACGGAGACATACAAGTTGTGGCTTCAGAGAGATACTAGAGCGTCCAGAAATCTCTATGTTGAGCAAAGGAGGGAAGAGAAACGCTAACTCAAAAGGAAGAAAAAAGAAAAATAGCAACGCGAAGTCGAGGAGATGCAGATATTTTTTTTTCATAAAAGAGGTGCGAAACTTCTACAGAAGAGTGAAATAGTCTGCATCAAGTTTCACAAGCCTGTGAATAGGATTAAAAGTCACTTGTACTTAGTCTTCGAGAGAAAAGTGCTGCGAACGATTAATGGTCCTATCTGCTTAAACCGAGAACACAACATTTAGCAAAGAAGATACAACGTCGAACTATAGTGCTGTACAGCGACATAAGCCTAGCCAGACAAATTCGAATTCAACGACCAAGATGGTTTGGCCATGTAGAGCGAATGGACATCGACGCAAAATTGGATACGGCAGGCTAGAGATCGAACCAGCTGGAGGGCCATACTTTGCGAGGCCTAGTAGCACCACGCTCTAGTGTACCCAACATAAGTAAGTAAGTAACAAAGCAATAATCACCAAGTTCCAAAAGAGTGTGGATATAACACCACCGTGTGTAGCTGCGACGTAGTTTTGTAGTAGTACTTTCACACTGTATGTCTGTAATTTCGTAGACATTAGTTTCAGTTTCGAAATTTGTTTTAAACAAACTTCTGACGAACCATGGCCTCACATTTGCCTCTGTCATAACTAACTCATCTTCACAAGATCATGCTTACAGCTTCCACTCACAGCGAACAATTTACAATCCTCACCATCGCGGTAAATTCGTTTCATTATTTTTCAAATCTCAAGAAACTACCAAGCTTTGAATCCTTGTTCATGTGTGATTGGCACTTCAAAGCACTTTTTTTTTAAATTCACAACTCTGAACTTAACATATCGGAATATAGCATGAACAACACAGCTTAACACCCTGCCCCCAACTCCTTAGTTCTTATGGAAATTCAAACATTTGCATACGAGTATATTCTAGCACTCATTTTCGACTGATAGTGTCCTTATTGGCATCCATTTCATAGCATATTTTACATCTCCCAGATCTCATCCGAAGTTCCTGCCAAGTCTTAACTGATTCCAGGCTTATCAAATCCTGCTTTCAGGGAATAAGTTAATAATGCAAATAATTTTTTCCTTGAATGACAGAGTCTATAGCAGTCTAGGGTACAGTTCTTCCATTCCACTTAAAAATGATAAATGATTTATGAGTGTCATCGTTCTACAAAAAAAAAGATACTCTGCATGACTTCGCTCCCCACATGTTTTAATTCGAAGAATGAATACAAACCTCAAGATACAAGCACTCACCATGTCGCCGGTTTGTTAAGCTCCCACAATCAACGATTTATACCATCGACACACATTTAATCTTTCCAAATATCATTCATCCTCACACAATTCCTGGAACTCAAAGCGATAGTAATGCATAAATGAATCTGAATCTGTGAATGCCCTCAAATTCAGTTCTTTTCGAGCGCACAGATATTTTTCTTCTTCAGTATAGTCTTCTTCAGTAAAGCGGATCTTCGTTTTGCCTCGAATAATCCTGGATATCCTTTTATAATGCTAACATCTACATCTAAGCCATATGAAAATTCCTAAACAAATTCCCATAGAGGCAAGCAACAAAAAAAAAAAGATATCATGAAAACCCCCTTAAACTCACCCTTAATACCAACTGTTGGCGTATAGCTTGAGGAAGGATAAAAAGGACACAAAAGCTGAAACGAAAAACAAATTCGAATTAAGATCACAAAAATTGATACTCGTCATGTGTGTATTTTCTTTTAAGTCGAGTCGACGGGGAGGGGTTGGGGGTTGTGATGAACATCCTTCAATGGTTTTAGATTTGATACAAAAGAGACAGCGAAAAAAAATATCCTTCAATGTTCGGCTGTGAGTTTTAAGGAAGTCTCGAAAAAGCAACTCAAAAAAGATAAGCGAAATCGAAGTGGCACGGAAGTGAGACGGATTATGGCGCCTATTTATATTTTATTTTATTTTTTCTAATGTTTTGTGTCGTCAACAAGGATGAAGAGAAGGGGACTTTAATGGGTCGAATGGGGTGAGTATATAGTTTGCTCTAAACATCCATGCATACATTTGTGTAGGTTGGGGGTTTTGGTGTGGAAGTGATAATGCTTCGGGAAAATATGTCGCTAGTCGTAAATATCCCTAGACACACACAAGTTTGAAATTAAATCAAGATAAGGATAGAGTGTGGGAGACATTAGAGGGTAATTAGAATTTTTAACGCCCCATGATTTTGTCAAAACATGTCGTAGAGAGGAAATGATGTTAAGCCTCCTTTTTTCCGACAAAAGGATGAGGATGTTTTTGTGTGCTTTTACGATGTGGGTTTTTTGTGGTGGAAGAGGAACATCACATTTTGTCCTGTATTTAAAGACTATAATCACTGTAACATGTGATGATGTTGGATCTTATATTGGTTCCGGAAAGAGTGTATCATCGCATTCAAGGGTGACTATGTTAAATGCTTTGTATAACTTAAGCGGACTTGTATAACAGTTCATAAAGATATTTTACAATCATGATGGGGTAGACAAATTTCTTTTAAAAGTTAAATACCCTTCAAGTCATGGATGTTTCAAAAAACTTGAAAGTTTCGGAAAGTTGTCGATAATGTGAGGGTGCCAGATGTGAGAACTATGAATAGCAGAACGCAAATGAGTATCCAAAAATGCAAACAATCTAGAACTGGGGCCAAAAGTGCGCACATTAACAACCTTATAAAATTCAAATTTTACAGGTATTAGCTCCTATAGTGACCAATCAATGAGGTTTCAGTTTGATCAAGAAATACTGCAAAGTTTTCCGAAACATTATAATTTTTTTGTTTCGGTTTTCCATTTGCACGGTCTAGTAAGTTGATAAAGTAGCAAATACAAACCAGCTTTTTAAAAATCAAATCACTTACTCCGACATATTTGATTGTTATCCTATCAGCGTTGTTTCAGTATTTAATCGTTTAATTGTTTCTCACCCAACTCTTCCAACACTTTTACTTTTATTAAGCTTAAATGTTTATTATATTACCACGTTAATCATTCATTTTAACAACCTATTTATTTATTTACATAGCTAAAGACTAGCTTCAGATATAAGTACTTATGTCTATAATAAGAGTACAATTATATAATTGAATACAAATTTGACTGAAATTTAGATGAAAAATTTAACGATTGGTCAAATAAGTTATTACATCTATTATTGAGAAGATTAAATAATTCAAACATTTTGTTTAAGGGAGAAAATCGTTCATAATTAGTACGACAGTTTGGGACATTTATGCAGCTAGGTTGATTCCTTAAGTTTCTTTGAGGAATATTAAAATTTATTCGAGACAAAAGGTACAAAGAGTCTATGTTACCATTTATTAATTTAACAATAAAAACAAAACTTAAATAAGAACGTCTATTCACAAGGGATGGCAAATCAATTAGTTTCAGTCGACTGATGTATGCGGGAAGCTCGTAAGGATTTTCCCAACCTAAGCCCCGCAAGGCAAATCGCAGAAATCTTTTTTGAACCTGGCAAGCATATTCAAGAATGGGACGAACAAATGTTATAAAAAGCTGTTTTGTAACAAAAGGATCTGAAAATTGCCGTGACTCTCTCTTAATCTAGCCTAGAATTGAATTGGCTTTATTTGATATGGAGTTGATGTGCTGAATAAATTCAAGCTTTCGATCTAATATGACGCCAAGAACATTTACGTTTTCCATACATGATAGGGAAATTCCATTTAACGAATAATTAAATGGAGTTACTAAAAGTTTTCTTGTGAGGCTCATAAAATTACATTTATTTATATTAAGAGACAAGCAGTTACGAACACACCAGTCAAAAAACGAATTAAGGTCGGATTGCAACATTTCACATTCACTAATACTAGAAATAGTTTTAAAAATTGTCACATCATCCGCGTAAATGAGGCATTTAGAATACCTCAAGATAGATGGTAAGTCATTAATAAATAAAATAAAAAGTAGAGGTCCTAAATGGCTACCTTGTGGTATTCCAGAGTTAACTGTAAAATAATTTGATGGACAATCGCTAAACAACACTGCATAAGATCTGTTTAATAAATAAGATTGAAGCCACATAACAAAATTTTCGCTAAAACCAAGAATTCTTAGCTTTTTTAACAAGATCTTATGGGAGAGTTTATCAAATGTCTTACTAAAGTCCGTATAAAGACGCAGTCAATTACTTTCTTTTTCTTAAATGCATCAATGCAAAGTTCGGTTAGCTCCACAAGAAACGTTACAGTAGAGCGACCTTTTGTAAAGCCATGTTGATTCGGAGCAATGACTGATTTGACATAGAACCACAGAGATTCACAAATAATAGCTTCAAAAAGCTTCGGAATAACCGATAATTTGGCTATAGGCCTATAGTTTTGAATTTCGTCTTTTTTACCTTTTTTGTGTAAAGGGATTATGAAGGATTTTTTCCAAATACACGGAAATTGACCAGAAAACAGAGAACAATTAAAGAGAGTGGATAACTGTAAATGCAAATTATTTGCGCATTTTTTTAAAATAATAGAAGGTATACCATCCGGACCTGGTTTACAATTCTCGTCAAGATTAGATATGAACCTAGCAATGTTATCAGAATTAATATTGAAGTTTATATCAGTCAAGTAAGAGAATGATTTCAAAAAGCCAAAATTTTGGCTATTTTCGTCAAGTATATCACAGTTCGAAGTATCACAGTTTAAAGTATCACAGATGTTATAATTCAAATATTTTAAACTTGAAGATCTATTGAAATTTTCACGAGCACGGCAAAAGTTTTCAAAGTCGGCTTCACTTCGAGATAATTTATAAACTGACCAAAACTTGTTTCTGAGGTTCTTAAGGCTTTTAATTTCACTATCATACCAATCTGGAACTGATGATCTCGATTTTACAGAAGTTAGAGGTACACATTTTAAAAAACAATCAAACAAGACATTATAAAATTCAAAGACCATAGTGTTCACAGTTAAACAATTATTGAGATATGACCAATCAACTTGTGACAGCAGCATATTTAATTTGTTAAAATCTGTCTTTTTAAAATTAAAAGTGTAAAAGTTTTCATTAAGGTCAGAATGAAATATTAAATCAAAAGAAAGTGAAAAAGATGAAGATGGATGATGGTTATCTTCAACTACTAAAGGATCTGTTGATTTTTCCACAACAATATCTTCATCACAGCTTGCGAAAATTAGATCCAAAATTCTTCCATTGCAATTAGAAACATCGTTAAATTGGTGTAGTCCAAGTGAGTTTAAATCGTCAATTAGTTTTGAGTCACCAGATTTAAGATGTCCAGTTGGCAACATTACGTTCGATTTAGGACATCGTAACCAAGCAATATTGCTAAGATTAAAATCGCCGAGGCAAATCAGCTCGTCGTTATATTCTAATAATTCATTGATATAGTTAATGAATTCAAAAGCTTTATCATAAACATCACAGCGACATCCCGGAACTATATATACAGTAACAAGGTAAATGTTTTTGTTACTTAAAGATATTTTAACGCAGAGAAATGCCTAATTTTATCCAGATCCGTTCAACCGTTGTAGCGATATTGAACAACAAACATACATCCATCCATCCAAACATTCACATTTATAATATTAGTAGGATGACTTTATTCGATGGTAACAATAAATTATATTTTAGTTCTTAAAGGAAAGCCGCTGTCAAAGGATACACCTTAAATTGTTGAATACGAAGTAACACTCCATCATAAGATCTCAGACATATAAGTCTATCACCGCATTCCTTCTCAAAACATAAAAACGTTTGATTGATATTTATCTGCGAAGTGCCATAGACCCAACTCTGGTGTACAGCACAACACGCTTACTGTAAAGGAAAATCGGTAGAAATTGCCTTACATACCTTAGTTAGTACAGCAGTCCATGAATACGTCAGTGTCAATCACTTTGAGGGAAAACAATGACGACGGGAAGAAAATTTCATTCAAAATAGGTTCCAAATGTTTAAATAAACCATAAAGAACTTAATAAAGGAACAGAAAACACATTTTAGTTACGAAAATTGTGAAAATTCAATATATACCTATTTTTTTGCATGCTTATTCAATGCTTCGCTCAAAGTGTTAACCCAAAAATTAGAAAGAGATAACTTCGTGGACTATCGAATATTCCCTAAATCACAAAGAGTATTATCTATTCGAATTCCTATATCTCAAAGTTGCTTTCTACATCGTCAGCAACTTCAACGTGGATAGCTCCCTGGGGGAATTGATAAATCTTATGCTGAAAAGTATAGGATGGAGTCCCATCCCCTCTTCTATATAAATTTGTTTTCATCGAACTTCTAGTTGACCTGGAAGCAGGGGGGTTTAAAGTGATTGCATACGCTGATGACGTCGCCATTGCGATATAGGGTAAACATTTGCTCAAACTCTTAGTAAGCTAATAATAAAGCTCCTTAAATGGACAGGAAAATGCAGGGCGGGAATTAATAACCACAAAATGGAACTCCTCTAACCTTCCCAAGTGAAGCTAGATATCTGGGCCTTGTTCTAGATAAGAAGCTCACGTGGAAACTCAACATTCAGGAAGAGTAAAAAAAGGCCAATGTGGCTTGTGTGTGTATGTGTCACTGGAGCCCTCCGTACGACGCCTTCAGCTGCCTTAGACATTCTTTTAATCTTACACCCCTCGACGTTTTTAGTAAACAAACGGCCGCGAGTGCGGCAATCCGTCTCAGAGCCACCTCTCAATGGACCAATAACTCAATTGGACAAACTACTATTCTGAATTCATTCAGATCAATTCCAAGTCAGTCTGACTACACTATGCCCCAACTGATTTTTGAAAACAATTTCCAAGTCCCCATTACATCGCGTTCTGATTGGGACGAAGGAAATTTCTCGAGATGATTCAATTCATTTCTAGACTGATGATTCAAAAACCGAAGAAGGGATTGGGGGTGGTGTGTACTCAGAAGGACTAGAACTTAGTGTCTCATTCCGACTCCCTAACTATTGTAGCGTGTTCCAATCGGAACTTCTGGCGATAAAAGAGGTTCTATCATGGCTTAAAGAAAATGTGATGTCCATGTCGAATATCCGCATCTTCTCAGACAGCCAAGCAGAGCAGCCCTTAAATCATTCGAGGAGGTTTCCACGAACTCAGCAGCAGCCCGTAACTGCCGATCATCTCTCGTGGAGATGGCAGAACAGTTTAACATTCACCTCTCTTGGGTGCCGGGACATAGAGATATTCCAGAAAACTGCAAGGCCCATGAACTCGCCAGAAATGGAACTACTGCACCACTTTCACGTTCACCCAACGGGATGAATATTGGTATACCTATCGCTCAGAGCTGTAAAAGAATGCAATCATTTTCGTATTGCAATAAAATGATTAAAAAGACTAATTTTTTGAATCTTTTGACTTTATGTCAGTATTTAACTTCAAAGAAAAATTCCCATTTAATTTTGAAATCTTTAGTAATGGAATCGTTTAGAGCAGTTAAAAGACTTGGAGTCAAAAGAATACAATACTTTTTAACTGCTTGCCTTCTTGGAAGTCTTTTACATTCTTTGCAATCATTAAGTCTTTTGATTGCATTTAATGTATTGCAGTCATTTGGCTGCCTTGGACTCTTTTAACTGCTTGAAGTCTTTTTTACTGCTTGAAGTCTTTTAACTGCTTGAATTCATTTTTACTGCTTGAAGTCTTTTAACTGCTTGAAGTCTTTTAACTACTTGAAGTCTTTTAACTGCTTGCAGTCTTAAGATTAAGATTACCCTCGAAATAAATTTGTTGTGCAGAAGCTGTAGTACCTCGTGGCGTAGTGGTTAGTGTGTCGGACTGCTACGCCGAAGGTTTAGGGTTCGATCCCTGAGGTTGCCACCTTAAGTTTTTTTCCGGGGTACTGCCTCTTGCGAGGAAGTGACAAATCCTCCAAGAGTTATTAATGTCATGGAAAGTGCTTCTCTGTTAGCCGTTCGGATTCGGCGGTAAATTGTAGGTCCCTTCCATTCCTGCAGAATATCAACGCACACACAGGAATGGTTGAGAGTGTAAGTCACAGGCCCCGGCCCCGCTTGGAGCTGTTGTGCCAACAATTTATTTGTTTATAGAAGCTGTGATAAAAAGCTAAAACATGTAGCTATGGTATAATTTTTTTTCGGAATTCCTTGCTTTCACTTCTTTTTAAATTAAGTTAATTGGAATACTGTTTCTTATGCGAAAAATATACATTGCGGAAATGTGATGTTAACGTTCATTTGAAAGGTTTTTATTACCATTTTCTTGACGCCATACATAATATAGAAGGCCAATCAGTTAAAAATGTGGTATAACAAATTTAGCCTGTACGCGATTTTTAATGACACAAATATTTAAAAAAAAATATACCTAAATAAAATATGTTTGCTATATAACATAAAATAATACATTATTTACTTAAGCAATATCGAATTCCAAATTGAAAACAAAAATGATCGCGCACATCACATAAAAATATTTGATTGATATCACGAGCCGAGAATTCATGAATCACAATCGATGAGCAAGTCGTTGAATAATATTATTGTAAGAAAAAGAAAGACATCTCCTTATGTGACAGCTGTAATATGTTAGATTACCGAGAAACCAACAAAAATTATTCATTTGTTTTTCAACCTTCTTCTAAAGTTCGCTTTCTTATCTCCAATAAAATAAAGTCAGTGCGCACACCACCTAAGCCACACTGTCCATTAGTTCGAATTCGAAATCATTGAAACTACAAGAATTTCATTTTCGAACATGCCACGTAGACAAGAATAAATGGGAAGCCATCTTTAATTTATACCAATCACCTAAAACACATCATCAGCAAATAACGCCGCGGGGTTATCCCCCAAAAACCTAAAAATCCAGAAATCCAACCATCTAAGTAGAAGTAGACGCAATCAACCACCATCTTTCATGAAACAACATACAAATTAGAACTTCTTAACCTTGCTATGACCAGGAAAATTCTTTTTTTTTGCCACTCACGAAAAGCACGAGGGCAAAGCAATCTGTACACCCATCCCCTCAACAGCTCAAGCACGTTGGTGCCAAAGAAAGGAAAATAGTTTTTTTGGTTGTCGCAAACGTAATTCTGATCTATGCTGTATGCTGTACACACAAAACAACCCTCAAAGTAAATTCCAGTTGGTGGAATAAGAAGACGTCATCTCCTCATTCAACCAAGGGAAAGACGAAAGAAAAAAAAACATGCCAGGAAGTACCTAAAAGAAAAGAAGAAAATTTAAATATACATATGTTTATTATATTTCGTGTCTGTGTAAAGTAGTTCTAAAGGAATATAAGTAGAATTAGGTCTGTTTGTTTACCTTCGAAAACAGCCAATTTCTGCCGAATTCTGTTCGATAACTCGCAAATTCGGTAGTTTTAGGCAGAAGAGAGCGCTCACGAGAGAGAAAAACATTTCCCCTTCCTGCCGATTTTAGCCCAAGAAATTTCTTCGGGTAGAAATGTGAGTTCTGTCAAAACTAGAATTTGACAATTAAAAAAAAAAAAATTTTTTTATCATTTGCGGTTTTGCGTTTCGTCACGTGGTTTTTGCGTCCTGTGTGTATTTAATTGAAATTTATATTGTTTTATTCATATTTCAAATTTAAAATTCGGAAAATCACGACAAAAAAACAAACTTAAATATTTATTTTTTCTTGACGTTTTAATTTTTTGACGTTGAACACAATTTTTGTGTTCAACCCGTTCGTTTACTTTTCACAAATTTTCTCTCATTGAGAGAATTTGAGAGAATTTCATCCCCACTCTTCAATATTTGACAGACTTCCCATTTTAGCCCACAACAGTAAACAAACGAACCTATTGTCTATAAGCATTAGTTTTTCTTTAATTAAGGATTATTTTAGATATTTTGTATTGACAAATTTCATTTTATAGATTGGAGAATAAGGCATGATAAAGTAACCTCTTTAATTGGTCCATATTTCTCCAGCTTTGAAAAAGGAGATATCTCGAAAATTTAACTTCAAAGAAATATCTGAAAGAAAAAAAAGTGTAAATGAAGTGTCAATATGAAAAGTGTAAAAACAAAGTTTTTTTTGCATACATACCGTCAGGTCCACAGAGGCCACAGTTTTTTTTTGTTGAAACAAGTAATTAAGAGCACAAGTTTTTTTGATAACGTAAATATGATTATTACAACGAATAATAGTCATAACATATTCGATAAAAGTTCACCCACGTATATATTTGAAAGATAAATATCAATAATAATGAAGTTATAGTGCTTCGAGTGTATTAAAGATCTGAAACCAGATAACAGTACCTGATAGTGTCCACACAATCCGGCAAACCTGGGGTAAGTTTTTTTTTTTGTTACGAAACTATATTGATTGATATCTGTAAAATATATATTGGTTGGTGAAAAATTTTAACAACGATTTATAGAAAGATTTTTCATTTTGATTGAGCATACCTATAAAGATTTTTGAAAAAAAGTACGAAAGAATGTTCGTAAGGAACATAATTCAAGACATACGTACCGATTAATTGTTTTTTTTTTTTTGGTGCGAAGACAAAGTTTTTTTTTTTTTTAAATTCAAGATTTACTTTCTCCAATCGTCGATGAAAGGTAATTTCTAACGTATATTAAAATAAATAATTTTGACTTTGATTTGAAGCTTATTAACATACAAAGATTCGTACCTATTTGAAGAAAGTTTAGTGATTTATGAATTTTATATAGCTAACAGGATATTTTTTGATAAAGATATTAGTATTATGACTTTATATACTTAGTAGAATAAATATTTTTACGATTTGTAAATGATTTAAATGGAAATTTTCGAGTTATTATTTTTGGTATGGTACAGTTTCTCGCAATAATGGGGAGGTTACTTCTATTTCGGTTAAGACATAATAAGACTTGCAAGATTACAATATTGTGTACCATGGGTACCTGTGATTGAAGAGTTTATTTCAGAGGTGAGAGAGAAGGCTGGAAGCCTATTCGAAGAGTCATGGTCGACGACTTTGTTTAGTTTTGAGTGAATAGAAGAATGTTTCTATTCTCATAGTGGAGAGATTGATGTAGTCACAGAAAGTCAGTCGTACTTTCTGTCTTTCAATTTTGGGGATTTGCACAATATACCATAAGTAAGACGGTGAGACGATACGCCGATCTTAAGGGCGGGTAAAGACGCACGGGGAGGAAATCACACCTCAACATCTCCCATGCCAATGGTAGGTAAATGTCTACGCTAACTTATAGTTTTTTATATAAATCCTATAAGGGCACGACCAGCTATGTCCTTTGCAATTGTTTTGAAGCGAGGTATCCCATTCGAGACTTAAATGGAGATACCAGAAAGAATAATCAAACTTAGACTTTTACTATTTCTACGCATCAAGAGATTCTCTTTTTGAAGAGAATTCCTCTTTTAAACAGAAGTCACTAGAAGAATCTCAAATCCGAATTGTTATTGGTATATCGGGCCCCCACTTTAATATTTTAGTCAGTACGAACGCATAACACCTCTAGTTCGATGTTCGCAGCAAGGAAAAAAACTTGTAACACCGTTGCCGTCTCACTGCAAAGACCCCGACCGCAAGTGCTCCTGAGTAGAACCGAGCCTGACGCTGCGAACAGCCGCAGGGATCGACGCGCAACACTTCTTTTAAATCTTGGATCTTAGGTTGGCCATATGGGTTAGAAAGATTCAAGCGATAGAAGAAGGAGGACTGAGGGATAAAGTTTTCTAGTTACCAAACATTTCTGTGTTGTGATATAGAAGGATAAATAAGAGTAAATTTGAGTAGAGTTGAGTTCAGTTCATGTCTACTTCTCACAAGGTGCTTGAGGGGGCAAGATTGATGTGCCAGTCCCTACTGTCCATATCAGCGTACAACAAGGACCAGCGAAGATGATGTCTTTGTGGTTGTTGGGAAGATAAGCAAATTGAAGGAAGATGGCAGTTCTGTTTGCGGTGTCGTATAGACGTGTATATTTGGTAGATTCCGATATACATGGATGTCTATTATCTTCATGCTTTCGGGTTTTCGGTTTTCAGAATATGTATGTGTGTATGTATATACGGGTATTGGTAATTACAGATATATGTCAATGCACATTATATCTTTGCAAATACTTTATTTTTCTTTACATAATTTTCGTTACAGAATGGCGCCCAACATGGGGCATAAGCGTTATGTCTCACGTTACCCTTTTTGTGCGTTTGTTATTTATTATTACTTTATCATTATATTTTCGTTACATTATCATTGCTAAATTTCTGTTATCAGTGTTCAACATGGTACATTCACAATACTGAAAATTATTAATTAATGGGAACTATCAACTGCACCGTTATTTTTACACATTTATGCTTAAGCCAGAAGCCACAAGTACATTTGAGCCCATGGTTCTTTAGATTGTAAATAGTTTGACCTTTAATAAAAATTTGTTTAAAAAGCTTTGGCTTGTACCGGGATTTTATTAGAGGAATACATTTTGTAATTTTAAAAAAATCCAATTTATTTCATGTGCACTATTTTATTTGTGTACTACTTCTTATTTTTTTTTTAAGAATTAAGTTCCTTTGTGTCAGAGTAAAAGGGGCAATATTCTCAAAATTTAAGTTGGTACCTACCTGACATGAAATTAATTTGCCTAAGTTTCAGGTATATTCATTCATCTTTGGCGTATTTATCATTTGATCTGAAAAAGTCGTGTGAGTGTGTAAAGTTGAAGTGTTCTGTTGAAATATTGATAAAAAGTGATAAGTGAAAATTATAATGGACTTCTCATCGGATGATTACGAAGCTGATCCCAGTTTTTCTGTTCCCACCCGCAGTAAAAAAAACTAAAAAAGTCATATTGTGCTTCAAATGAAAGTATTCAAAAACAAACAAAAATAAGAAAAGTTGAGAGCAATTCAACCCTTTTGCCTACTGAAGTAGAAACTCCCTTAGCGGACGAACTATGTACTTCAAACAAAACTAAATATGAGCTTGGCATGGTACTTGTTTTTGGTCAGAAATTTTTAATTATTGAAAACGTAAGTTATTCCTTTTAATATATAAATGTAAAGTGACTAAAATGACATATTGTAAAATAGTTAAGTAATTCTAAATATGGAAGGTACGAACATAAATTTAAGGTTGTCACATATTTTGGATTTAAAAATAATTTTTGTGTTTTTATACAGGGTGGCTTACTCTAGGTGACCCACAAAGCTATAGCTCGTAGTTTGGGTCGAGATAAGAGAAAAGTTGTATGGGAAGGTGGGTCTATGTTCCCATGTTTAGGCGGGAGGGTCAATTTTTCAAGAAATTCATATTATTATTAAAATAGGTAAGACGAATAAAATGTGTGGGAAAATTCAGTCCGTCCGTCTGTCTGCTCGCGCCAATAATGCCTAACCGGGTCTTCTTCCAATAAAATAAAAATATTTCAGTTTGTTCCTGGCTGACGCCCATTTTTCATTCAAAACCATCAATATTTTTTTTATAAAATAACAATGCTTACATTAGGCTTAGAGCGAAAAACATTAAATTTTGGGGTACTACTTGCACATAAAAATCTTGTGTATGAAATTTAAAAAATTAATTTTGAAACTATAAAAAAATTGTTTTTGCAAATAAACGGTTTTATAATAAATCCACAAGCCCAAATATTTGCGTCTCTTAGTCGAAACTAAGAACGTGGTTTACACCCACTTTGCATGAAGGAACGAAAAACGTAGTTTTAAAAATGTTAGGTACCAATTTTAACCTTTTTATCCATTCATATTTAAAAAATATAGCTCTTTATGTTTCCGCGTGAAATTTGTTCAATACACACACTATACGTGACCTGATTTTTATAAATTAACTTTATTCAGGTAAAATCGTTAAGAAACTACTCGATTCTGCTGTAGTTTTAAACTGTAACTTTACGTTACAGATTCGCTTATCATCCTAATAATACCCACTACCCACCAAAGAAAATACCTGTAATAAAACCTAGTTACACACATGAAAAACCTGGAACCCCTGATCGACCGCACTGAGTTTTTCATACAAAAGCAAAAACATTCATAAACACGAAAACAAGCGACATGCGGTCCTCCTAGCACCATGCCGGCAGCAAAGATTGATGCTAACTGATCTTATCATTATCATTAAACTGTTTAGAAGCAGCTCTACCACTTTACTTCAATTGAAGTAGATCTGCTTCTTTTTATCAAAAAAAATTAAAATCTACTTCCTACTTCGCACTATCACCAAAATACTGAAATCTGCTTCATTTTAAAAATATCTGTTTCAACGTACTTCATTTTTACAGAAAAAGGCGAAATCT